>CAUYON010114844.1:0-63159 GCA_963573935.1 Arctocebus calabarensis | reverse complement strand
AAAAAAAAAAAAAAAGTGTGATAATTTCATATTGGTGTGATCCATTTTTCCCTTTATTAATTTTTATTTTACAATGCTTCTACAGATTTCTATATTAGGTAGTAACAAGGTAGTCCTTTCATTTCTTTTCTAGATCTGATTTGTTACATTATTAAGCATAGTTAGCTTACTTCTTTTTCTTTTAAACAGGATACTCAGTTGCTGCAGGGGAATTTACTGGAGACTCTCAGCAAGGTGAGAGATGTCACCGAATTTATGTCACTTTTATACAGTGGGGAGGGGAAGGTACAATGATATTAAAAGTCCTTTTGTCAATGTGATTTTCTTTGCTCTCTATATAATTTCTTTTGTTCTAAATGCATATAAATAGAAGCCCGGAATGTATATGATAATATTTTGTGGGGGGAAAAAATACCCTTCAGTGTAGTGTTTTAATTCCCAAGGAATTATGAGAGAATAAATACCTTTATAAATAAAATATAGTTAAGCTATAGGAAATAGGGCAGTGTTTCCATGTTATGAATGAAAAAGTAGATGATGAAATGCCCAAGACAAGAGCTGTGCTGTTAACTAACAGATCAACTCTGAGAAATTAAGATTCTTTTCACTTTAATTTCTAGGATTTCCTACTGGACTTATCCAATACCATACTCCCCACCTGACTCTAATCTTAACACCCAACATTATTTCCTTTTTCCACTTTGGACATGCCCAGAATAATCAAACCACCTAATCCCTGTTCTCCCATACACCCATCGTGTTCTGTCTCCTGCACTTGGCTTTGTTGGCATATTTGTTTTCAATCCTTTGGTCCTCTACCCACCCCACCCCGTTGTTATCCAGTGGTCAAATGCTAATTTTTAAAAGCTAATGTCAAATATCATCTTCTCCAGAAATCCTCTATTAGCTTCTTTCCATAAGCGTTTATTTCATCTTATTTTTCTCTCTTTGAGGGCATTTACTATACACTTGTCCAACATTCCGGTGCCCCTGCTACATGATCTGTATGAAATGCCTGCTACATGCTCTGGGTTGAGCCTGCTGATGTGAACAAACGGTCCTTAATGTCAGAGTCCGCGAGTGGCCACGCTGATGGACATTAAATAATGACCACTGAATACCTGATTAAATTGTGGCAGTGCCAGGATAAATTTATCAACATAGAGTAAGGGAAGTTTTGGTGATAAAGGAACATTTGAGTGGACTCTGACCAGACACAGGGACCAATTCCTATATCCTAAGACGTATAAAAGATTGTTGTGTTCAAGGGCCTCAGTCTGACCAACAAGACTTGGATCATGATATGAAAGGGAGATTGAGAGAGAAGGTCAGGGCCCAAATCATGCTGAGTCTTACAGACCGTGGAGAGGATTCTGGAACACATTCAAAGTATAGGAAAGACATCGTGGAAGGTGCGGCTCCATGAGCCTGAACCAATTACCTAATATCTTAGTGGCTCCATTTCTTTTGTTTTTTGTTTGTTTGTTTGTTTTTTGCTGGGGCTGGGTTTGAACCTGCCACCTCCGGTATATGGGGCCAGCACCCTACTCCTTAAGCCACAGGTGCTGCCCCTGCTCCATCTCTTTATTCCTAAGATAGAGATGAGGATGATGGTAGTCTTGTCTACCTCCTAGGATTCTCGCGAGTATTAAAGGAGGTAATTCTATATATTCATAAAACAGCAGAATGCCTAATACATAAGTAGTATTGTTATAATAAGAAAGAACTGGTGGGTAAGGAGCTATTAAAAATACTACTGAATAACTAGCACCTTAAAAAGGTCAAATATTAAACTCACTACCTCAATGATGTAGCAAAGGAAACTATAAAAGGTGCGAACTGATTTTTTTTTTTTTTAAACGTGGTATCAAGACTCTTGTAGGAAAGCTCTCCAGGACAGCATTCAGTTCTGGCCCAAGGAAATTAATAATAATTCCTAACAGCACATGCAAGGGAAAGATGGTAGAAAAAGAGTAGTGATCAGATCTCAGAAACGTCTAAAAAGTGGATTCACATTTTAAGTGTTTTTAGGCTATCCAAAATAAAGATACCATCAAAGAACACTGCAATCAGTTAATTGGACCACCGAGAATCCCAGGCAAAATCAGCATTTTTTCCACCACGTCAAATCACTTCCCTGTGTTTGGGTAAGGCGAGATTACTTTCTTGGGTTTTAGCTAACCACATCTGGTTTTATAATGGAAATGGAGGCCAGGCACGGTGGCTCACACCTGTAATCCTAGCACCCTGGAAGGATTATACAATATATAATTCGGCAAGGAGGAGAGAGAAGTCTACAAAAGAGAGAAGAATTTGATGCTCCCTAGATGAGTGGATTTTAGTATGGGATCCTTACACTGCTGGGTGGTAGACAGATGGGCTTCACTGGATTTGAACCCTAAAGGTACAAGGTTTGTATGCAAGTGAACTTTTCTGGTGAGAGGTTCATTAACTTTCTGCCAATTTTCAAATGTGTCTATGGTCCAAAAAAGTTCAAGAAACTCCTTTCCTATTTTATTTTATTTTATTTTATTTTATTTTATTTTATTTATTTTATTTATTTTATTTTATTTTATTTTATTTTATTTTATTTTATTGATAGTGTCTTTGAAAGACACTCTGGCAGGATCATTGCTCACTGCAACCTCCAATTCCTGGGCTCGGAATGATCCTCCTGCCTCAGCCTCCCAAGTACCTACAGGTGCCCATCATAATGCCTGGCTAATTTTTCTACTTTTTATTGAGAAGGGGTCTTGCTGTTTCTCAGACTGGCCTAAAACTCCTGGCCTTAAGTGATCCTCCTGCCTCAGCCTTCCAGGGTGCTAGGATTACAGGTGTGAGCCACCGCATCTGGCCTCCTTTCCCATTTTAAAATCAGATGTGGTTAGCTAAACCCCAAGAAAGTAATCTGGTCTTACCCAAACATAGTAAAGTGATTTGATGTGGTGGAAAGAGCATTGACTTTGCTATCAGTTCCTGGCTTCTGCTCCTCACCAACTATGCACTTGAAAGTGACTGACCCTTTTGTTTCCCTGCATATTTAAAGGTCTCCATTTTTATTAAATTAAGGAAATATCATAAAGCACATGGCTCATCATTTAGTGGATAAATGCCAGCCTCCATTCTGCTTCTCACTAGCTAGTTTGATGCTCAACTCATGTGTTTCCGGGCCAAGGATCTACATGTTTTCCTGACTGTACAGAATATTAAGAAACTTCTGAAGGTTTCACCAGCAATTATTGGAATGGATCTAAGAAAAGCCTCGTATTTCCCCTTCCAGTTGAACATTTTTGTTGTTGAGTGACAGTTCTAACTTGCCTTAGATCACAAGCAATTAAATTGTCCTAATCATTTATGAATAATTGTGAGCATCTTTATCCCACATGATATTTAATAACTACTCAGCTTTGTGGTCATAGGAGGTGGCAGACCCCAAGATTACTGGGTGTGATGGCTGATTTTTTTATAAACAAAATTCTAATTGTTTGTGGGATGTGAGAAGTAGTAGTTGCTACATTTCTCAAGTGTCCTAGTCCCCCTAGAACTTGCCTTAGCCAACAGCCTTGACCCTGAAACCAGTCAACTCCATTATATCTGAATGTGGTTTGTTTTTTGTGCCAGGAGAATTTCATTCATGCCAAATAAAGATGATTGGATACCGGGCAGAGTGCTTACCAGTTCTTCAGCTTCTCTGGCAATATCCAGATGGCTTAGTTTTCTGAGTCCCGTTTTATTCTTCAAGAACGTGCTTCGCCCGCTTGCCCTCCAACTCCCACAGATGAACCATCATCTGTGCTCCTGCCTCAGTCTTACCCGCTCCTTTATCTTAACCCATGTGCCTGTCACTTGGCCATGAGACTCCAGTGATTCTTGCTTCTCTCTCTCAGATCACCACTCTCCCCTTTCTACTGGATTATTCACACTAAAGTACAAGTATTCTCTGACTTCTCTTATTTTAAAAAAAAAATTATCTCATGTCCCTCTCCGGGGACCACCTGTATTTTTCTGCTTTGAAAGAGCTGTCATTCCTCTCTGCCTGTGTTCTCTTTCTGAAAGTTCCTCCCCTTGTTTTAAATCCACTGCTGTTGCACGGCGCCTCTCCCACTCTGCCTAAACTACCCTTGTCGAGTGAACCAGTGTCTTCCTGGAAGCTTGGTTTCCTGCACTCCCAGGAACGTTTGATGGAGTTGTCACTCTGTCTTTGCCTCCCCACTCAGGCTCCCAGACCCTGGCATCTCCGTCCCCCCAGACCCTGGCATCTCCGTCCCGACCTCTTTTACAATTCTTTTTTAATTGTCCTCACCTCACTGGAGTGTCCCAGGGCTAAGTCTGTGTGCTGTTTCTTTACCAGTTGAATTGTCCCTTGGTAATTTGATCCTGTCTCATTTATTTCTTTAGCTTAGGCTGAATTCCAGGCTCATGCATCCAACTTACCACTCAAGGTCTTACATGACCAGCTACCCCCACCTTAATAGGCTGGTAACTGACCACCTGAGCTTCTCCTCAAGCACATTCTGACCTCCATACTTATCTGCCGTTTTCAAGCCCAAAACTTTGGTATTTACCCGTGGACTGTATTTTTCTCTCACATCTCATATCCAATCCATAAGCAAATCATGCCAACTAAATTCTCCAAATACAACCAGAATCTGACCACCTCTCTCCTACATAGCTTCCACTGTGAGCCAGGCTTCTCGTATCGTCTCTAACCTTTATCATGGCAACAGTGTCCCACCTGGTTTCCTTGCCTTCCCGTAGTCTTTCCGAAACCCAGCAACCAGAGTTTCCCTGTAGATACGGAAGGCAGACCGTAGAACTTCTTTGCTCCCATTCCTTTTTAGGTCTTTCAGCCTACAACACACCTCTTCATGATGACCTCAGAGACTCAATTTATTTGTCCTCTGGTTGATTTGACATCATCCCTTCCTCCTTTACCTCTCACCCTCTCTACTCAAAGCCGCCTGGCCTCCTTGCTAAACACAGTCCTACCTCAGGGCCTTTGCACTGGCTATTCCCCGTGTCTCCTACCTACTTCCCCCCAGATAGCCTCAATATTTGCTTCCTCTTTTTCTTCAACCTTCGCTCCAGCGTTACCTTGCCACTAAGGCCTTCCCTGACAACCCTAATAAATTGCATTTCCTTCCCTGTCCCAATTTCAGCACTCCCTCCATTATTTTACTACTTACTTTTCTCCCACTACACTTATCCTATTCTAATATATCAGTTAATTGGCTCTTCTCATTTTAATTGACTCCCTCTTCCAAACAGTGTGTCGGCTCCGTGGCAGCAGGGAATTTTCTGTTTTGTCTGTATCCCATGATTGCCCAAACATTTTTGCTGATGGAATGAGTGAATTTACTAGTGAAATATTCACCTTCTAACCCCAGATGGATCAGAATTTACACCCCTCTCCCACACACCCCAGAGCACAGGACAGCAGAGGAAGTTAATGTCGTACCATTAGGGAAGCACTAGGGAAGGGAAATTTGGGTGGAAGTGAATCCCTCCCTTTTTCTTTAAATTATACTAAATTTTAAACCCAAAGGAATCAAAATATAATTTGTATTTGTAGAAATAAGAGCTAGGAATATTTGTGATAACCAGCTATTCGAACTCTTTTATATATTGAAGGTGATTTAGGAAAAATTAGTTTCAGTGACTCATCTAGGGTATATGGAAGACCCCAGGCCAGAACCATTGTTTTCTGAATCCAGGGCCAGGTCGCTGTCCTCTGGGGTGTGTTGTTCCATCCTCCCCGTGTTGCCTCCTCTGTCTGTACTGCTGAAGCTTCCTTCTTGGGGTACCCTTGGCTGGCAGGGTCTTCCCTAATCAAACACTTCTGGGGGGCCACCCTCATGCACTTTATGCTGTGTGCTTTTCCTTAGGAGTTAACCTTGCCTTAATGGAGTGTGACTAGAGCTGTAATTCTCATGCTAGTACAAAAGATGTTACCATAGTGAAATCAGCGTAAGAAGTCTAACTTATCATACAAATCGCATGCAGACCTGAGAAGCCAGGCTCATGTGCTAGAGGCAGAAATGAGTAGAGGCTGCTGATGAAGACTGGTAAATCGCAAAGTCCAGCTTTTGTTCTCCTGTTCTCTATTATCTATAGAAGAAGCAAAAGCTAATGGCACAATAAAGGCAAACCCTGACTTTAAGTCTCCAACCTTCTACCTGATGGTCCCTCATCTAAAAAGCTCTGCCTTTAGCACTTATTTGTAATGTGGCTTTACAGCCTATATGTCATTGCACTTCTAATTGACTATTTGTATCCCCAGAATTGGTTGCCGGCGTTCCAAGGGGAGCACAGAATTTTGGATATGTGAGTATTGAGAATGCATGGCAGGTTATTTTCTTATGTACATGCTTTGCAATTTCGGGTGTGGTTGTGTCCTGATAAACCCATTGTAAGTTGAAAGTATTGTTAAGTCAACCTGCATGGAATATACCTAAGGTACTGAACATCACAGCTTAGCTTCGCCTACCTTTATCAGGTTTGGAATACTTACATTACACTAGCCTTCAGTTAGGCAAAATTATCTAATACAAAGCCTATTTTATAATGAAGTATTGAATTTCTCAAGTACAAGTATCATACTGCATATCACTAGCCTGGGAAAAGATCAGAATTCAAAGTCTCATTTCCACTGAACGCATATACTTTCACACATCCTCATAAAATGGAACCATTGAAAGTTGGGGGCCGTCTATCTATGCTGAGAAATGTTTTCTTTCTTACAACTTTCAAGTCTCTTTCAATTTCCTTCACTAATGACGTTCTTCTACTGATTTATGTTCTCTGCTTGCTATAAAGGAAGGAAAACACATGAGGCTAGATTTATTCTGATCTCTCTATGGGACCAGCTACATAGCCAGCAGGGCCAAGGCAGCATAAAAACATTAGGCCCCATGCTTAAAAATTATTAAAAATTTTAGAGCAGTCACAGCAAAGCATTAAACCAAGAGTGGGACCCATCTAAGCCCTGGACACATGAAGCTGGCCCCACTCACGGGCGTAATTTAGAAATAATTATGGAGGATGCTGTTGTTATGATCAAC
Source organism: Arctocebus calabarensis (assembly GCA_963573935.1). Taxonomy (NCBI): domain Eukaryota; kingdom Metazoa; phylum Chordata; class Mammalia; order Primates; family Lorisidae; genus Arctocebus; species Arctocebus calabarensis. Next base: position 56,098 of record CAUYON010114844.1, on the reverse strand, counting down.
GCAGTAATAGATCTCACATGGTGGAAATAAAATCCACTGTTATTTCACTAGTGTATTAGTTTCATAAGGCTACCATAACAACTAACCACAAACTGATGGGCTTAAAACAATGCAAATTTATTCACTAACAGTTCTGGAGGCCAGAAGTCTGGCATCAAGTTGTGGGCAGGGACATGCTCCCTCCACGTTTGTGGGGGAGGGTCCTACTTGCCCTCCCGGCTTCTGATGGCTCCTGGCATTGCTGGGCCTGTGGCCATAATACTCTAGTCTCTGCCTCCATTCTCTGTGGCCTTCTGCCTTCTTCCTCTGTATCCAGAGCCCTCTCTTCTTTCTAGAGAGATAACCCTTCATGATTTCATCTTGAGGGCCTTACATCATTTCGTCTGCCAAGATCCTATTTCCATAGAAGGTCATCGTCTGAGGTTCTGGGTAGACATGAATTTGGAGGGGATACCAGTAAAACCCGTTACCACTAGTTACCCATAAAATTAGGAACATAACTAGACCTTATGAAAAGAAAAACTTACATAGGTTCATCATTTTTAAAAGGATCTAGGAAACATAATGGCTGACTGAGAAGACTTAAAAGGAATACTTTTCTATGTGGATAGCATTTTAAAATATCCTTTTTCTTCTAAAGAGCCATAGTTATCAGTTTCTCATGAGAGCATGAGAACAGAAATGGATTTGGACAAAAATCCTGATTAAATAAACTAAATTAACCATCAAGTTAATTGCTGTCAGCATTCTTCATTTCAGCTTTTATTTCCCCACCTGAAATTAATAAGCATGAATTGTGTCTGAATATATCCCATACTTAACTATAAACAAATGGTTCCATAAGTTTTTTTTTTTTAGGTCATTCTTGTGGGGTTTTGTTTTTGTTTTATATGTGTCGAACCAAAATTTTGATATGATTCAAGTTGTAATCTTTTAAAAAGTTTCTCCAGGGGGTAGCACCTGTGGCTCAAAAGAGTAGGGCGCTGGCCCCATATGCCAGAGGTGGAGGGTTCAAGCCCAACCCCGGCCAAAAACTGCAAAAAAAAAAAAAAGTTTTTTCAATTCTCTGTCAAATGATGCGACCTATCTCATTTCTATGATTTCAGGTTTCAATCATTAACTCTACAGATATGACCTTTATTCACAATTTCACTGGTGAACAGGTATGGACATTTTAATAGCAAACAATTAACATTGCTCTGTAATAATGGTACACTATAATATTTGTATCATTTATTAATTCATTTAATAAGTATTTAATAAGCATGTACTATGTGCTGTGAACTATCCTAGGTACTGGGTGTGGGGTGTAGTAGGGTTCAGACAGAAAAAGCCAAGTTCTCAGGTAGCCGTGAGGTGGCAGAGGTGGGGGAAGAAAGAACAAATCGTTAAAATTAGTGATATGGTATAAAGAAGGTAAAACAGCAATAACATAGGAGGATGGTGGCCAGGAAGCTCTTAGATGAGGTGGTCAGGCAGGCCTCATCTCAGCAGAGATGGGAATGAGAAGAGAAACCAACTTGTCCTGATTTTTTCCAGAATGTTCCAGGGCAAGGGAACTAGTAGGAACTACCCAAGTGTGTCTGAGTAACAGAGTGAAGGTCACCGTCTCACAAGGGACATAGTTGTTTAGGATGGCGGTGGCAAAGGGCTATTCACTCAGTCCTAGCAGGACCAGGGATTTTGTTCTAAGTGCAGTGGGGAGCAGTTTCGTGTGGGCATGAATCTTTCAATAGTCTAGAAATCCATGAAGGTTCTGGTCTAAGAAATAAGAAGGGAGCCGCTACACACAGAGCCCCGGGCATGGACAGTTGACAGAGCAATGTCCAGTTTCCACTGTAACACTCACGAACTGTATGAGACTACAGGAAAACCATGTGACCTCTTCAAGTCCCTTTGCAGAACAAGACTAAAACATCGACCTCCCATGCTCCCTTGAGAATGAAATAAATCAAGGCTTGAAGATTACTTGGAAGATTCCCTCACATTTAACTCCCTAAAAAATGTTAATTCCCTTCCACCCCATTTCCTGCCCCCCTTCCTTTAGATTAAAAAAAAAAAACCCACCAAATTCCCAGGTGGCCTTAAATCTTGTGCAATTTAACACACATGTGAATATGTGAGCTCACAATGATCACACACTACTGATTACTCATTTCAGTAAAGTGAACATTCTTGGTCTCCATGTTTAAATAGAGGATAAATTTAAAATCAATGGATTCCTTGTCTTTGGAATAGAGAAAAAAGGAAGGATAATTGCGTTACTGCATGCCGCTTGTTAACTCTTGCATTTATCGTCTCTGCAAAGAGTATTTGGCACCTGGTGCACAGTTTGGCAGACACAGTGGTCAGGAGGTCCAGACAGAAGAGTAATCCAAACCCACCAAAGCGTCTGGTGGATTGCATTTTGATTAAATTAGTAAGTAAGGGGAGGCTAACATTGGATGGCATGCTATGGAAACAAACTGCCAGATCTAAAAGATCGTAAATCCTAAAAATACAAAATAAGAAGCAGAAATATCAGAGATGAAATGTGGGGAGATTGTGAGCCACTACTTCTATTCCTGGAAAAGATTTAGGCGGGTTCAAACCCAGCCCTGGCCAAAAACTGCGGCTCCCTTCTTAGGCGCTTTTGCTGATTATAAGCAGCGTATATTGATAAATGGATGCTGAGATGTGGATTCCCTCCATATTAAAACAGCTTTTATGCTTCAGTAATAGAGAGAGCCCAACACGGAGCATGTAAATTCCACCTGCTCTTCTCCTATCAATGCATTCTCGGTATCGTCTGTTCTTTCACACCGTATGTGTGTGGTATTGCCAAGAAAGAGGGTCTGGATAGGGAACCAGGTGTAAATGTTTGCATCCGAGCCCTCATATGCTCAGATGAAATATTTTTCTGTGAAGTTGCAGATTGCAGAACCGGGTAGAATTAAGAACTAGAAGTTATGGCAGGGCCCAATTTACAAAGAGTGTTCCAATATTTGTGTTTGTAAGTTGAATGGGCTGATTGTTGTGTATCTCCAGAGGATGGCCATGCCGATGTCAGAGTTCTTATGGGGAAGATTATTCATTGTGCCAGGGGTTAGACTAAATGGCTGAAAGACTCTTTCAACAACCAGGAATCTAGGAATTTAAATGCAAAATAAATGTACCACAATGAGATAAATCTTTCAGGGATAATGGAGAGGTAACTATAAAAATGACTGCTAAACATGAAATATATCTTTGTTTCCTTTTGCAGATGGCATCTTATTTTGGGTACACTGTTACAGTATCAGATGTTAACAATGATGGGTAAGTTTAAAAGACCTCCCTCCATCACTGCATAGTATTTTATCCAGAAAGATGTTATATTTTTCATTCATGAAATGCATCCTTACATATTTTTCTCAAGATAGAGGCTCTCTTGTTTTGACTTTTTTTGGTTCAGGACAAAAAGCTTCCTCTATTAAAGAATTCTCTGCCATCCTATTTTATGCCTTTCCTGAGATTTTCTACATCTGCCACTTGTAGAAGAAGATTATTTTAGTTTTATTTTTAATTTTATAAAGTTAATAGTTGGCCATTCAAAGTCCATAGCTATGGAGAACATTCTTCTGTTTCTTTTTTTTTTCTCCTAGAATTTCCCCTTTTCATGTGCTGCATTCATTAAACATTGCATATAAATGGATTCTTTTATCCTGCCATTGCCTTATCTAACATACTAGTAACACCCATGGTGAAGATGAAATAAGTATGTTATTTTTCAGAGTATTGTAGTAAGTTACGGTTGAGCTTGGACCAAACAGCTTGGTGGATTATGGTTGTATTTAAGTCATTATTAAATGCCCCTTTTGATTCACTAAAGCACCTGACAGGTAAATAACCAAATCATTAAATAAGAAAACCATTAAGTTGAAATGTATGGATTATTCATCCAACAAATATTGTTGGAACACTTACTCTGTACCAGGCTTTGTTCATGGTGCCCAGAATACAGAGGTTGAATGAGAATGGATCTCTGCTTGCAGAAGGCAACATCTTCACAGAAAGCAAATATCTGAAGAATCCTTACTATGTTCCAAGATCTGGGCTGAACACTTAGATACATCTTTGGTAGATACTTTCTGTGACTTCGTATACATATATATTCCATAAATGAATGTTATATATTGTGACATATGTGCCTCTTGGAAAATGTATTTGTATTATTCTTTCATTGAACATATACTTCTTTTGCTTCTCTTTGGTACTAGCAAGCTCTGTTCTAGGTGCTGAAATATAGCAGATAAGTCTGTAATTTCGTGAAGATTATACTAAAGTTGGGAAAGTGGGAGCAACAAACAAAAATTAAGTAAATTAAGTAAAGAGTATGTTAATGGTGATTAGAACAATGGAGGGGGGAAAAAAGGGCCAAAGGCAACCAAGATGTCCTTCGGTGGGTGAATGGATAAACTCTGGTGCACCCAAACAATGGAATATTACTCATTGCTAGAAAGAAATGAGCACTTGGGATACTATTCATGCATAAAGAAAGATGGAGACTTCACATCTTCTGTATTTATCTGGAAAGATTTGGAGATTATCCTCCTAAGTAAAGTATCACAAGAATGGAAAATTAAGCATCCAGTGTATTCAATACTAATATGAAACCAGTAGATGAATAACTACATGCCCACGTGGGAGAAAAACAGAATTAAATTCAAGAAGGGGACAGGGAATGGGGCAGGGAGACTGGAAAGCTCCCACTTAACCGGCACAATGTAAGGGTGCATGGCACATCTCCAGGGTGAAGGGCTCAACTACAATTTGGACTTCACCTTGCAAATGCAAACAGTGTAAGCTAATCTTACGTGCCCTTGTATTAATCTGACATTTAAAGAAACGAGCTATCAGGTCATGAAAAGATGGGGAGGAACCTTAAATGCACATTACTAAGGGAAAGAAGCCAATCTGAAAAGTCTAGGTACTATATGAATCCAATTGTAGGATGAACATTCTGGAAAAAGCAGAACAATGGAAACAGTTAAACAACAGTGTTTGCCAGGGGCTCTGGGGGAGAGAGAGAGAGATGAAGAGGTGTTGTACAGAGCATTTTTAGGGCACCAACCCTACTGTAGAAGAGGCTGTCACGGGGATGTTAAAACCCACAGAACGGACAACACCAAGAGTGAACTGGACGACACCAAGAGTGAACTGGATATACTGAACTGTGGACTCTGACGTACAATGGTGCATAAATTTATTACAACAATGTACCACTCCAGTGGGGGAGGTGATGGTGAGGGAGGGGCTCGGCAGGGATTAACATGGAAACTGTACTTTCTGCTCAGATTTGCGTTGAATCTAAAACTGCTCTAAAAACAATAAAACGTATGATAATTAAAATTTTAGAAATGAAGGAGGATAGGTGATATTTGGAGAGATGCAAGTTTAAATTGGGTAGGCCAGAGGGCCTTGGGGATGAGATTATAGCTGAGGAATGACCTAAGAAGAAGAGGAACAGCCAGGATGACTCCTGGGAGCGGAGGGTTCCTGGAAACAAGCAAATGGTGCCAACTCCCTGAGATGGGAGCATATTTCAGGATCAGCTGAGAGATGTGGAGAGTTAATATTGGAAAGCCAGATCCCCCAGGGGAGCAGGCTACTGCATTTACAGACTGCAGCTTGCAGTTCCACAGAGGCTCCACCAGGGGCTCCCTTGAGTCTGTTTCCCAGAGGGGTATAGCATCCGTGAGCAGCTCAAGTTCAGGGTAGGCGGGGCCTGCTCAAACCTGGTTTTATCAGGTGCGCTGTCTACCTGGTCTAGAGAAAGTGAGGCCTTCTGGGAGCCTAATGCCGTGTGCCAGGTCAGGAAAGATGGAGGCTTGGACTGGCAATAGCCGTGGTGGGAAACGGCAGTAGTTAGTTGCACTTGTGATATATTTTGAAGTCAGAGTTGAATGCCAATCTTATCCCGAAGGCAATTAATTTAAAATCCAATTCCCTTGATCTTCAGATGCCTGACCATTAGGACTGCCATTCAGGATCTCCAATTTAGGCAGACTATAGCTGTTATCTAAGCATTTTAGTAATTTAGAAACAAAAAAGCCTAAGAAGAACTTGAAGCTAAAATATGGCATGCCATCCTGATTAAGTAAGTCTATTATTTAGTGAAAATAAAAAAATCCACTGTGGCCTCTTAGATAAGCATAGGCACATTTCTCTCCAAAATAGTCACACAACAAGCACAAGGGCCTTGCCCCTTGCCACCCATATTCTGTGTGTGTGTGTGTGTGTGTGTGTGTCCGTTAGGCCACTCCTACTTAAAACTCTGTGACTCTTCAAAGGTTTCACAACACATCCTTGGGCCACTCTCTCCTAGCTAGAAACATGCATAGAGTCTTGTGACAATGTTTATAGTATTTTTTTTTTTTTGCAATGTTAAAGAAAAAACTTGTGAGAAAAAGATCTCATTGGTTTCTTGCTGATCAAAACAGCATGGTAGTAACAAACACAGGAATTTTTTTGTTCTTTCTTGATGTTCTTAAAAATTGCTACATACACTATTTCTTTTTCCTGAGGTGGGATTTTCTAAATTCTTTAGACTGCATTGAAGAATATGTCCGTTAACTTAATCTCACCATTCACAAAGGTAAAATGCCTGCAAATTCTCAATCTATGTATAATTTTCTGTTTTTAATTACTCAGATGCTAAGTAAATTCAAGATCCTATTGTAAATAAGCATGCTCTAGAAGCAATTGAAATTGTTCCCAGATAAAGGTATACAACTCAAGTGAAGTCTGAGATTGCAATAATCACGATATATGAGGTCTGACAATTAAGTTTGCAAACTTACCGCTATGCACTTATACTGGCAGCACTGTACAAACAACTCAGTAAGATTTTATTACCTTAGTGTATCAGCGTCTCACAGCTGTGTGCATGTTGATGTGTGGTATCTTGCCGAATGGCATTTGTTACTGTTGTTGTGTGTTTTTGTGTGTTACAAGAATGTCAGTGCTTATGTTAGAGACAAGAACAAACTTGCTTAAATTTCTTGTTAAACTTGGCAAGAGAGGAAGTGAAATCAGGGACGTGTTAGTGTAAGTTAATGGGGATAATGCCAGGAAGAAAACGGTAATGTATAAGTGGACTAAACATTTTTTCTGAAAGAAAATTTCATCAATGAAGTGAGGAGTGGGCAGTAATGAGAGAAAATTTCATCAATGAAGTGAGGAGTGGGCAGTAATGAGCCGACTCTTGACAATATTGTAAAACTTTATCAACTTGTGTGTCAAAAGTTGTCAGCTGACTGGACATGACAGACCAAGTGAAAATTGTTAGAGAAACAGGACAATCTTAATTGAAAATTTTAGCTAACAACTCATGGCTTTTGCATTAGAACAATGCACCAGCTCACACAGCACTGTCTACAAGGGACTTTTTAGCTAGTAAACAAATAACTGTATTGGAACTCTCTCCCTACTCACCTGATCTGGCCCCCTGATGACTTTTTACCCAGAGATAAAGGAATTCTTGAAAAAAAGACATGTTGATGACATTCAAGACATCAAGAGTGATATGATGACAGCTTTGATGGCCATTCCAGAAAAAGAGTTCCAAAATTGCTTTGTAGGGTAGACTAGGAGCTGGCATTACTGCATAGCTTCCCAGGGAGAGGACTTTGAAAGTGATTGAAGTAATTTTTCTAGGATGAGTTCATGACCTTAATTGTCAAACCTCTTATATATAATATAAGGTTAAGAGAATCATTTGGTTAGATAACTGTTCATGGTTCAGAAGTGAGGACTCTCACACACCTTTATGGGATTGAACCAGACTTTCCTTTCTCCAAATCAGGAGATAATAATCATTGTGAATGAAGCTATCCAATGAACATTCTTTGTAAACACGTATCTTCTGTATCTATTATACAACAAAGCAAGGTCCTTACAAAAGCTTCAGAATCCCAACATCGGGGGGAAAAAGATAGTGACAATAAGTAAAGTGATCAAATGAATAAAATGGTGGAAATTTTCCCCATATTTTTCAAGAAAATATCTCCCAGTATTATGAGTAGATTCCAAAAGTTTAGAACAAACTTGTGTGTGTGTGCTGGCTGATAGATGATATTGTGAAGCCTTTGACAGGGTAGGACATATAAGCTAATGAAATTTGTCTACAGTTTGGTTACCATAAGACAGTCAGTACTACAAACTCTGTCCATGCAAACTTTGTTAGGAATTTCTGGACAAACTTGTTAACAACAAATGGAGATGGATTTTCAGCCTAGGCAAGCAGATCTGTTGCTTTTGAGCTGTATGATAATTTTACTATTTCAGAAAGTCACAGAATTACCATTTAATTCATTGGACATTTTCTACACTCCTATTATTTCTACTCATTGCCTGGCCAAAGGAGCTAAATTTAAATAGATTCTTCACAGTTAATTAAGTTGAGGGCCATTTAGAGAAAAACTATTTTTGAAAGTTGGCAGTTTGGGGGTGGTGATGATTTTATGCTAGATTTGTCTAATATTATGATTGAATTTAGAAAATTAAAACATTAAAGGTTTAGAAAATTAAAACATGAAAGGTATTGTAAATTGATTTCTGTGATATAGTTAGTAAGTTATATTAGTTTTTATCATAACACAAGTAAGTTGATTAGATATCTACTGTATAGTCTACTTATGGGCATTCTTTTTTTTTTTGTAGAGACAGAGTCTCACTTTATCGCCCTCGGTAGAGTGAGGTGGCATCACACAGCTCACAGCAACCTCCAACTCCTGGGCTTAGGTGATTCTCTTGCCTCAGCCTCCCGAGTAGCTGGGACTACAGGCACCCACCACAATGCCCGGCTATTTTGTTGTTGTTGTAGTTTGGCCAGGGCTGGGTTTGAACCCACCACCCCCGGTATATGGGGCCAGCACCCTACCCACTGAGCCACAGGCGCCGCCCATCATGGGCGTTCTTTTTAATAACTATATTCTGAATGTTAGCCATGGGCAGGAGCATTCAATATGTGCCCCTGGGAAAAAAGGAAACAGAAGAGTTTACATCTTAAATCAATATATAGCGTAGTACATTTTCTGTTGCTGTAAGTGACTACCTGAGACTGGATAATTTTTAAAGAAGAAAAATTTTTCTCTTACAGTTCTGGAGGCCACATCCAGTGAGGGCCTTCTCACTGGCGGGGACTCTCAGCAGAGTCCAGAAGTGGCACAAAGCATCAGGTGGTGAGGAGGCAAGACTGTGCCAGCTCTGGTCTCTGTTCCTCTTCTTATAAAGCTACCAGTCCTGTCATTGGGGGGGGGTCCCCCCTGATTTTTTCTGTCTGTCAACATATAAATTTACAGATTAACTTTCCAAGGCATGAAATTTGGGGGACACATTCAAAGCACAGCAACACTGTGCTTTCTTTTGGCTGCAGAAAATTTGAATTCAGAATCTTCATATTGCATATTCCTACTGACGGGTTTCTCACACTTTCTCACTATGTTTATGCTCTTCTTTTAAGAGAAGCACTTGCAATGTTCTGTTCGGACAACCTGTGGAGGGACATGGATTGAGCCTTGCATTGTATTAGATTATCAGCGTGGATTTAGACATAAAAAAGGGACAAAAATAAATCTGTGTAAATGCGACACAGAGATTTAAAGAAAACTGTGTTTAAACATTTGACGTTTCAAATAAAATGAAGTTTAATATGTACATTGTACTTCTATGAAATGCCTTTCTGTAGGGCAGTGCCTGTAGCTCAGTGGGTAGGGCACCAGCCACATGCACAAGGGCTGGTGGGTTTGAATCCAGCCCCAGCCTGCTAAAAAAACAAAAAAAAAGCTGGACTTTATGGTGGGTGCCTGTAGTCCCAGCTACTAAGGAGGCTTGAGGCAAGAGAATAGCCTAAGCCCAGGAGTTGGAGGTTGCTGTGAGCTATGACACCCAAAGGTAACACTCTACCAAAGGCAACAAAGTGACTAACAAACCCTAATAAAAAAAAAAGAAAGAAATGCCTTTCTGTAATTATTTAAATATTATCCAAGCGGCTGGGCGCCTGTGGCTCAGCGGGCTAAGGCACCAGCCACATACACCTGAGCTCGCAGGTTTGAATCCAGCCTGGACCCACCAAACAACAATGGTGGCTGCAACCAAAAAATGGCCGGGTGTTGTGATGGGTGCCTGTAGTCCCAGCTACTTGGGAGGCGGAGGCAAGAGACTCGCTTGAGCCCAGGAATTGGAGGTTGCTGTGAGCTGTGATGCTACAGCACTCTACCCAGGGTGATAGCTTGAGGCTCTGTCTCAAAAAAAAAAAAAAAAGAAAGAAAGAAATATTATGCAAGCTATTGTTTTATCTATTGCTATTATTCTAGAAATAGCTCTAGGACCCAGACAAAGAAAACGATTTTTAAACATTATTCTCCATCACCAGTTTTTTCTTGGATTAAAATGTGTGTATACTCTGTTTATATATATAAACATATATTCTCTTAAAATGGTGTCTCGTCTGTTATACACTACTTACTAGGAGGTCAGTGAAAGATATCTTTACTAATAAATATTTTAAAACTTTAAATTTGAATTGGATATATTCTAAAAAGGATTTGACAAATTTTGAAATAGGTTAATGATATGCATAGCCCAGTAAAATAGTTTTTCAACCTATTTTTTCTTTTTTGCCTGTAGTCTATAATAAATATATTTGACATAGTGGTTCAGTACACACACATACACGCAGAATATTTACCCTTATCATATATGATGCACTTTATTTTCTATTGCATTTTATTTTATTAAAAAAATTTGGTTAAGACCCATTAAATTGATTTCACAGTCTACTAATGCATTGCAAGATTTTAAAACACTAGCATAAACAATAACTTAGTGACTCTTACATGGAATTACCAGTACAAAATAATATTACACTAAATGCAAAGTATTCTATAAGACACACTGAACCAATTGAATCAAGACAGTGAATGTCTCTCCACTCTATGAAAACATAATTGTAAATTAAGAACAAATGCCTCTTTCTCTTTCTGGCATTTAGAACATTTTAGGAGACTTACACTTAAGTGTCTAGAGAAATGTATTTTTAAGCAAAGAAACCAGCGTTGTCCTATTGCTTCTAGAACCCAAAGATTCCAAGGATGTGTTTTCACAATGATAGGTCTAATCATTTTTTATTTCTAGAACTCAGTGTTGGCAGCGAGAAATGCATTGAGCTGGCTGTCAGCCTGTGTACGTTCTTAGCCTCCGGGACAACCTATACCCCCTTTTTTGTCCCTTCTCTGTAGAATAGGAAAGTGAACCTGCTGTATTTCTGCAATAGACAACCAGTGAGTGACATCAGATATTTCACTTTGAGGCTACCAGGCAGCCACACATACAAGTGGGTATTTAACAACTACCTCTTCATACTGACAGTAATATCAGAAATAAAAGTAACCAGGGCTTCTCCAGGTTAATCCAGGGGCTAGAAGAGCCCAGTTCCTGCTATCCCCTCAGCTGGGAGCACAGCAATATGAAAATGGGAACTTTTTTTTTCCTTTTAAGTACATGTATATGCACTATTTTAAAGAAAACATTTTACCTGGGTTTAGCCTTCTGCCTTCTATTTTGGTATCTGAAACCAAAATGATAACCATTTCGCAGGCTGGTGTTTGCCCTGGTACCTCACTTCTGGTTCAAGTTTGTTCAGTCAGAAATGGCTCAAGGTGCTGATATGTTTTGGCTGCCGCTGATATTCTAGAAGTGACTCTGGCCCGGGACTATCCCAGGGTTACTCTTTGCTTCGTTTCTGTCTTCTCCAAGCTAGGAGAGGAAAAAGCAAGTGCATTTTGCTTTCGAAAGAGGAATTCTTTCTGTCTGCATTGTTATAATGTAAAAATGCTGTGTATCCCTTTCAAAAACTAGCACAGTGCCTTCCTAATAACCTGCCATTAATCAAGGGCTGCTGTGTAACATGGATGGAGGAGAAGGAGTGGGAGAGGAGGAGGGAGAAAGAATGTAAGGACGTACCCAGCGAAGCAGCCTATTTCTATGTTCTCCTCATTGTAATGCAGGAGTGTAACTTCTTCAATATGACACACCTAGAAGAGATTTTAAGTCTAGATCAGTATGATACTTAAGCTCTTGTTTTTCGCATATTATCTGGACTCAACTTACGTTTCCAGATATCTTTTATATTATTAATAGACTATTTCTTAGAGCAGTTTTAGGTTTACAGAAAAATTGAGCAGGAAGTAGAGTTTCCATAGACTCCCTCTCCCCTCTGCTTTCAGTTTGACCTATTAGCATCTCCTAGTGGGCGGTCCATGTATTGCAATCGATGAGCCCTTATCGACACATGATTCAGAAAGGTATATAATTTACATCGGAGGTCGTTCTTTGTGCAGTATCATTGTAAGGGCCGTGCCAGATGCATAATGTCATATTTCAATGGCATACAGAATAGTTTCACTGCCCTAAAAATCCCCTGAGTTCACCTCTTCATCCCTTTCTCCTCCCCCCCTCACCCCTGCCAGCCCCTGGATACTTTTACCGTCTCCATAGTTTTACCTTTTCCTGAATGTTTTATAGCTGGAATCATACAGTATCTAGCCTTTTCCAACTGGCGTCTGTCACTTAATAATATGCATTTAAGATTCCTCCATGTCTCATTGCAGCTTGATAGCTCATTCATTTCTTTAAATTGCTGAATAATATTCTATTATATGACTATTACACAGTTTGTTTATCCATTCACCTATGGGAGAGTATTTTGGTGGTTTCCAAGTTTTGGCAAATATGCTATAAACATTTGCATGTCAGGTTTAGTATGGCTATGTGTTTTAAATACCGTTGGGTAACTTCCAAGGAGCACCATTGTGCGATCATATGGTAAGCCCATGTTTGGCTTTGCAAGAAACTGCTGGCCTGTCTTCCAAAGTGGCTGTATCATTTTGCATTCCCTCCAGCAAGGAATGAGAGTTCTTGTTGCCCCACATCCTCACCAACATTTGGTGCTGTCAGCACCTTGGATTTTAGCCATTTTAAGAGATTTATACTGGTATAATGATGTTTTAATTTACAATGCCTACTAACATCTTGAGCATCTTTTCAAATGCTTACTTGCCATCTGTGTCTTTTTTGATGAGGTGTCTATGGACATTTTTGTCAAATTCTTAATTGAGTTTTCTTATTTTTCTTGTTGAGTATTACATGTTTATAGATTACCTATATCAGTTATATGCAATGTAGCAATGATATATGTTATTGTATAACTTCATATTGTTGAGCTTTAAGAATTCTTTGTGTATTTTAGCTTTCTGGTCAGATTTGTATTGGAATCCTTCTTGTACCAAGCACATGGAGACCACTCACTTTTCCCTGACTCCATTCAGGCCACTAGCCTTGGCTCACTAGCCTTTCCAGTGTTGCCCTCTGGAAAACCTACTTCTAGATCCACCTGTCAAGATCCCCCCCAGGTCCAATGCCACCTGCCCCATGGAGCCTTCCTCAATCCCCTGAGTACCGAGCCTGTCCTCTGTCTGGGATCCCCAAGTCTCTCCCCTGTCTGGGGACCCCAAGAGTTAATGTGGATCTCCCATATTATATTTCCCAATCTTCCTTATTTATAATTACATAAGCAGCAATTTAAAATTACTTGTAAATTGATCAGGGGCATAATTGATTTAAGGCACTTATATAAATTTAATGGGCTCAGACTGAGAAATAGACAATAGATAAATACCACAGGGAAGGTGAGAAATTAGAGAAAGGGTGGAACAGAGTAATGTCCAGAGAGTCTCGTGCTCTCAGTAACTGGTCCCACCTCATCACTGCCTTTTGATATTAATGATATTCAAGATATATGTGCAAGACTCATGATAGAGAATCTAGTAAAATCTTATTAATACATTTATGATATTTGTACATATCTGATTTATTACATATATATTACATAATTGTATATTGTCAATATGTTAATATATTATTTATATTTTATATATTTAAATATAATGTTATATACTATTCATGTATTAACAATATACCATCAGTTTTATTATTAATTGTATAATGTTTTAGAATATAAATTAATTTTATAGATACTCCATACATAAATATATTATTTTAATATGCATTGATATATTAATATATATTAATGATACACCTGACTAAATCATTAGTGACAACAATATTTTAGTAATTAGTTTACTTGACAAACTCCAGAGTATAACCTAATCTACAGAGACATAAAGGTCAAATACAAGTTTGTCTTTCTGCCTGAGGTCACTCTTCACATGATTACACCTGCCAGGATGGAGTGTCTGCCACTGCCTGACCTTTGTAGAGGTCATTAGTAGCGGTCAAATTATGTATTTGGGTTGGTATGCCTTTTCTTAAGAATTTAAAAAGAAAAATCATACATACATATGTTTTCATAAACTTCAAATGACTTAGAAGGCTCATGGCATAGTTACCTTCTCTATTTCTCATCCTGCCCATCTGGCTCTGTGAAGGAAACACTTTTAACCACTTTTGGTTTTTATTCCACTGGTGATCATGTCTCTAATGATTTGCTTAAGTGTCTGTTTCTTGAATTTTTTTAACCCTAAGAATTATTATTTTTCTGTCATAATCTACCTACTCAATCTAGATTATGCATTTTCATTTGGGATGAAAATTTGTTTTCTCATTTTCTAGTCAACCCTATGCACCTCTCCAGCCTGGGTTTTTATTTTCATCAAGATAACAAAAAGAAAGGGAAGGGCAAAATTGATTTAAACTTTATTACTAAAATACAACTGCATTATTTTAATGTATAGTTATATACCTTGTAGACAAACTCTTTACAGAAAAACCTATTTAGGCTTTTCTTGATATGTTTTCTTTGTGTAATTATAGCTTCTGAAAGTTGACTATAAAGCTGGAAAGGGTGAGATATCTGTGGTTTTCTTAAAACAGTTGTTTTTAACATGGCTGATAAGTTCAGAGTGGTAAGGTAACAACTCTTATTAAAGTATTCCTTTCTGTCGATGTAAGAAGGCAGTGAAAGATGTGTGATGATTGTAATATGTCCCCCAGAAAAGGAAAAATACCAAAGGAAATGTACTAGTCTAATTAATTACCAGTACATCCAGATGACTCTCACATCTTTGTCCCCTACAGAATGGACGACATATTGGTTGGAGCACCTCTCTTTATGGATCGTGAATTTGAGAGTAACCCTCGGGAAGTAGGACAAATCTACCTGTATTTGCAAGTGGACGCTCTCTTCTTCAGAAACCCTCAGGTCCTCACTGGCACTGAGATTTTTGGGAGATTCGGTAGTTCCCTGGCGCACTTAGGGGACCTGAACCAAGATGGATACAATGGTAATTGAAACCAATGTGGCGACATCATGAATGTGTCATAGTTTCATGTTACTGTCACACAAAGGAAACAATGTATATTTCATAGTATTTACCATGGGGCGTGTGGTTGTAGTTCTCATTATGGATTTCAATGAACTGTCGAAAATCTCAAGGCAACCTCAAGTTTATATATATTGACTAATATAAATGTTATAAATGTCACATGCAAATTTTCTCATATTTGATACGAGCTGTCCTATAACCACCCTCAATGGTGGCAGCAGTTATTTTTTAAATTGATATTTAAATCTGGTGACTTACAAAGAAGTAGAGAACCTTTTATCTTAAGAGTCAAGATAAGTGAATACATGTTGATGTATTAGTTAAGTATCTGTCTTCTGAGTAACTTATGTGGGTTACTTGTAGGGTATGCTCTGTTTTTATTGGTCTGTAAACTTCAGCTTCAAGTCAATTTTATTATTTGCAAAAAAGTCGTGTTAAACTCTTAGTCTTTGTAGTTTTTTAAGTTGGGGATTTATGAATGCCTTCAAAGCACCCTCTCCTCAGAAAAATGTGCACATTCATACAAAATTTTACGTACGTTTTCAGGACCTTTGAGTTAAGAACCAAAGCATAGAGGGTTTCTTGATTAAAATCAAAGAAAGAGCAGGAATTTGCACTAACAAAGTAGCCTCAGGAGTATTCACATCAGATCAGCACTCATGAGGACCTTTGACCCAACGTTTCTGTACTCTTAGGAGTTCTTTGGAAAAAACACTGCTCAGCAATACACAGTTAGTAATTTTTTTTTCACAGTAATGTTTAAAGTGCCATAAAACATAAGTACATATAAAAAGCTTATGGTTCCGGGGAAAGGGAAATTTAAAAGAAAAAAAATTCACCTTAAGTGATTTGCAGCTTTCCAAAACGATCCTAGTCCCAATCACCCAAGCGAAATAAATAATGCTAAATTATTTGTGCAGTTGTCCTTTTTAATCAGGTTTTCTTCTATTTGTCTTTGCTCCCAAATCCTTCATATTTTTGAGAGCTGAGAGAAGCATTTTTAATAACATAACAGGTGAGCTGAGTCTCTCTGAACCTTGGCGTCCTTGAGTATAAAATAGATGTTTTAAAAATGCCAGGCTCACAAGGGGACAGAGGCCAAGCCCGTGACTTCGATTAAATGAAGAAATTGTTCCTTTTCACCTGCAATGTGACAGGTCTGTATTCTGCACAACAAACTGGGGTTTTAGATCAATGTCATCAACTAGGGCGGTGATTTCCAACTGGTGTGCCACCACACGCTGTGAAAAATTTTAGAGATCACTAATTAAGTTATTTTTGAAGTGCAAAGTGCAGCAAGTGCGATCTTTTGTTTTTACTCCTTTTATTTTGAAAATTGAAGTGTACCATGGAAGTTTAATTATAGATTCCAGTGTGCTGAAAGATAAAAAAGGTTGAGCTAGTGAGTGAGTCTTGCCTACTTTATGGGACTAGGTAATTATTAATGACATGCTCTTTGAGAAAAAGGTCTTTTTCTTTTTTCTTTTTTGAAACAGTGATCTCTTAAGAACCTGCAGAGGTCCTTCACTAGGTTCACCCAGCCCCAGGAACTCTGTCACTCACCGAGCTTCCATGCAGAGCAGCCTCTGATGCCTTCATCATTTCTTTATTCAAACTATTCCCCATACTAGAATATAAGCTTTCCGAAAGCAGGGGTTTTGAGTGTCTGATTCCTGTTGTACCCACTGCACATAGGAAGCATTCCATAAGTATTTGTTGAGTGGCGCAAAGACAGCAAATAATTTACTGTTGTTGCTGTGCCACAGAATTTTTACGGAAAAAGTAGCAAGCCTGTTGGACTTAATGATTAATGATATTGCTCTTTGATTGTACTTCATTCTACAGCATTCTTCATTTTAAAGAACTACGTTTCTGTGTCTCTGTTCATAGACATTGCCATCGGGGTGCCCTTTGCAGGCAAGGACCAAAGAGGCAAAGTGCTCATTTACAACGGGAACAAAGATGGCTTAAACACCAAGCCTTCCCAAACTCTGCAAGGAGTCTGGGCCTCCCAGGCCGTCCCTTCTGGATTTGGTTTTACTTTAAGAGGAGATTCAGACATAGACAAGAATGATTACCCAGGTAAAGTTTTCTTTCTTTCTGCAAGTGAAATGAGGATTACCCCTCCTGGAAAGGGTCCATTGTCTGGAAAATGCATCCCATAGCAAGCAGCTCTCTCCTGCAAATAAAGACCAACCTTAAAGGTGGAGCCAGGGTTTTTGTGTATGATTCCAGAGTGACTGTCAAGAGAATTTAAAAAAAAGACAAAATAGACACTCCCTTTCCTGTCAAGAGAAAATGATAGAAAATCAAGAAGACTTAAGAAGCATTGGACATAACACTTAATAACCTACATTTTCATTTGAAACCCTTGCATTACTTGGTTTCCATTCTCAAAGACAGCTCACATCAGATGTCTTTCTCGAGCAATTTATTTTAACCCTCTAATTCCCTTTTGAGGTCATAGTTACGATTAATTAACATCTGATCCTCACCATTTCTGCCAGGAAGCTTATGTCTTTAAAGCTTAAATATTTTCCAGTCATATTTTGTGGGTTTCCAAAGGCAGATTGACTGTTTTAAAGTGGAAGGGGAAGGCAAGAACGGGTTCATGATAGGGATTGTAAACTATTCTTGATTTCCTAATTCACCTTGATGGCTTATCATGGAAACCCATAGATCATTTACGTTTTGTGCCTGCTCTATGAAAATGTGGATTTGTCCTAAAGGATTATTTTCAGAAATCAGAGTTTTTAAGCAGAGAACATTAGACTTCTTGGTTTTATGGCTTGATGTTCGCTTTGATGTTGGTTATTTTAAGATGGTTTCAATAAGTACTTAGAAATCATTAATAGTTAAATGACAGCTTCAGCTATTTGCGAAAACCTTGTCCCTTTTCCACCAGCCCTTCCCCTACTTGGGAGTTTTCCACATGTAGAGTTTTTTTTATGGTTTGAGACAGCAGTACAAGAAGCTGACTGCCTAGATATACATTATTAATTTCAATCCTTTGGCTCTCTCTTCTCCTCTGGGGTTAGGCATAAAGGATACCGCAACACATTCTTTTACATTTGCCAGAAACCTCTCATGACACTAACACAGACATCATAGCAGACTCAAATCGGATTTGGTTTTATGTCATATACTGATGCTTTCGACCTGTGGCAATTTCAAGAGCATTTAGTTAAATTTGTCTTCTTAGTTTATACTGTACTAATCATTGAAGGTTAGTTGGGTTTTTTGGAGGTGAGGAGGTTCCTCATTACCTAAAACGTGCTAATTTAAAATCATTCAAAAATCTAGGCCCCTTCTGTGTGTCCTGCCCAAAATATGTCAAGGTGATTAATGAAATTCAACTTCTGGGTCACACTTTTAGATAAACAGTTAATTAGAAAATTACTGGTATTCATTATGCCTGTCACAAGCTTTCTTTTCCCAATCTTTAGACCAGGGAACTTGTCAGGAAAAAAAGCTGTGCCTTCCACAAGGCAAAGGAAATAAAGGATGTATCCATCAAATAGCTAATCTGTCAATTTTCTTTGAAGGCTACACATGTCCTAAACACGAGCTGGGAAGGACATTTACATAAAACAATTTTTCCCTCAAGAAGCATTCCCTTTAGGGAGAAAAAAGCATAATAGGGCAGAGAAAAGCTAAAGTCCACGCAATGTTAGTTTTGATCATCATTTAATTTTGTCTTTTTCATTCCTGCTTAACAGTCAGAAAAAGGTTAATTTGAAGCCATGTGCTAGTCAGTCACTTCATTGCTGATTCTGGTCCAATTTATAGTTACCAATGATGTCAATGCCACATGTCCATCTGTCTCCAGTCAATGTTCTTCCCTATGGCAGACCCATCACAATGCTGCTGGGCTGAATTCCCATCCCTCAAGAGAGTCAAGGCTTTTAGATTTCTTCTGTGCATCTGAGTAGACCTGAATTCTGGCCCCAGTTGTGCCTCTTGTGATTCACAATCTTAGAACATTTTCCTCTGATTCCCTTCTTGCAGAAAGAATGCCACTCATGAAGTCTTTTTGTCCTGGTACCAAAACCCCAGGGACCTATAAAGATGAAAACTCCCTGGTAGGCAGGTGACTAATATACTGGATTTGAAATTTTCAGGCATAATTCAGGAGTCAGACATGAAACTTCCCTCACTTTTCTATAAGTGAATTTCACGTAGCTCTTAAGCCTCCAATTCCAATTCCAACATGGCAGAAAACTTCAATCTTGCATTCTCTTCTTGATTCAGACTTGATCTTATTTGGATAAGTATTCATTCACAGTCAAGACTCTTCCTCGTCCTTCTGCAGCCACTCTCCCGAGGAATGCAGTAGAAAGGGGTGTCCCTGTTGTCCAGAGACTGGAAAGGAACATCTGGCCCAAGTGCATCATCTGCCATTATTGGCCTCTGGCTGGAGGCCAGCTCTGTTCTTTGTGGTCTTTGAAGTATTGCTCAGGCTTCTATTGCTAATTCCATAGTACACATAATGACCTCTCCTCAAAAGTTCCCTGTTAAGCTGGGTATGGTGGCTCATATCTGTAATCCCAGCAATTAGGGAAGCTGAGGCAAGGAGGATTGCTTGAGGCCAGGGGTTTGAGACCAACCTGGACAACATAGCAAAATCCTGTCTCTTAGAAAAAAGAAAAAAAGAGAAGGGGGAGGAAGGGAAGGGAAGGGAAGAGAAGGAAAAAGAAGAGAAGAGAAACAAAAAGAAAAGAAAAAGAAGGAAAACTTAGGCATTGCGGCATGTACCTGTAGTCCAACTACTCAGGAGGCTGAGGCAGGAGGATGGCTGAGTTGCAGTGAGCTAATGATGCCACCACTACACTGGAAACTGAGCAACAGGGCAAGACCTCATCTCTATAAGTGCCGTGTCCTGGTGGTCCTACAGAGCCGCCTTGTTCTGTTCTGGCCTCTTGTAGTCCACTCTCTCAGCAAGTGCTCCTGTACCCTTGTAGCAACTCAGATACTCATAGGTTGGGATCTTCAGGTTTCTGAGATGGCTCTTAGCTTTATCCACCTAGATTTCCTTCACCAGTTTTCCACCCAGGCGTCATCTCATTGTCCCACCACCCAATTGGATCGCAGCTTCCTGATGCCTCTCCTAGGTAGTGCTGAAAGCTCATGTCCTGAAGGCCGCTGAGCAGCCTGCTTCAGAAACGTTGTATCCATTTCATAAACTGTGTGATCTTGTCCTCCCTGGTTTGACTCGGGATTTTCTAAGGCAGTCCTTCTTGGAAGTTAACAAGAACAACTTTCTTTCTCTCCAGGGGCCTGCTCTTTTCAAATCAAAAGAACTTTGCCTTTTAGATGATTATGCTTTCTGAGTTTCCCAATCCATTAGTTGACTTCCTCCTCCAGGACGTATCTGGTTGTCCTTATGAGCTGTGGCTCTCAGACTTGGCTGCACAGTAAAATTTCCTGGGGAACTTTCAAAAACCCATGTGCTCAGGTCACCCTCTAGGTCAATTGAATCTGAATCTCTTGGGAAGGAACTTGGGTGATGATGACATGTTTCAATGACCTCAGTGGTTCCAGTGAGTAACTATGTTAGGGACTGTTCCTGTAGAGCTGGGGTCCCCAACCCCCAGGCTGCAAACTGGTGGCCTGTTAGGAGCCAGGGCACATAGCAGGAGGTGAGTAGCTGGTGGGTGGGAAACTTCATCTGTATTTACAGCCGCTCCTCATTGCTCACATCACCACCTGAACTGTACCTTCTGTCAGATCAGCAGCAGCATTAGATTCTCACAGGAGCAAACCGTGCTGTAAACTATGCATGAGAGAGATCCAGACTGAATGCTCCTTAAGGGAATCTAATGCCTGGTGATCTGACGTGGAGCTGTAATGCGTTTGAATCATCCCCAAACTATCCCCTACTCCCGTCCATGGAAAAATTGTCTTCCACGAAATTGGTCTCTGGTGCCACAAAGGTTGGAGACCGCTGCTGTTGGACAGTGTTTTGCCCAGTAAAGGTGCAGACGGAGCCCCTGTGTCTTTATAAAATACAGATCTGATTCAGTAGGTCAACTGGATGGGGCTGGAGTCCCCGTTTCTTTCTTTTTTCTTTTTTTGGGGGGGTGGGGAGACAGAGTTTCACTTTGTCCCCCTGGGTAGAGTGCCATTAAAGCATTAAAGCTCACAGCAACCTCAAACTCCGGGCTCTAGTGATTCTCTTGCCTCAGTCTCCTGAGTACCTGGGACTACAGGTGCCCACTACGACGCCCAGCTATTTTTAGAGATGGGGGTCTCGCTATGGCTCAGGCTGTTCTCGAACCTGTGAGCTCAAGCAGTCCACCCACCTTGGCCTCCCAGAGTTCTGGGATTACAGGCATTAGCCACTGTGCCCAGCCCCGAGAGTCCCATTTCTGACAAGCTCCCGGTGTAGCCCTTGCTGCCGGGTCTCATGCCACACTCTGCATTGAGCTGTAAGGTGATGAGATTTAGCACAGTGATTCTGAAACTTAGTGTGCATGCTGCTTAACCTGTTCAGCCTGCCATGGGGACCCAAGGAGGACACCTGTCCCCTCTATAGGGGACCTCTGAATTGGCCTCCTGAATAGCTGAGAGACATTGAGAATCACCACTGGCACATAAACGGAGTGTGAGGCTGGAGAGTAAGCTGGGAGGCAGGGGGAGAAGCCATCTGTGGTTTGGACGTTAGGATGGTGGACACTTCAGAAGTGTCATATTTGGCTTTGGTGCAGAGAATAGAGGGAAGGAAAGCTCTGCTGGCATAATTCAATTAGAGATGACGAGCTGGATCTGGGGAGTGGCAACAAGGATGTAAGGAAGTGGATGGACATAGTTTTCTGGGAGGTGAGATCAAAGAATGTGGTGACTGTTGTAGGTAAGGGGTGAAGGAGAAGAAGGATTTTAAATGACTTCCAGTTTTCTGGCTTCCGTGAGTAGGTGGACGGTGCTGTGTTCATTGAAATAGGAAATAAAGAAGA
Source organism: Arctocebus calabarensis (assembly GCA_963573935.1). NCBI lineage: Eukaryota > Metazoa > Chordata > Mammalia > Primates > Lorisidae > Arctocebus > Arctocebus calabarensis. The sequence continues at coordinate 33,780 of CAUYON010114844.1, read as the reverse complement.
GGAGCAGAATGTTGGGGAAAATGAGGATGTTTAAGCCCTGGGGGATCTGAGATGGGGGCAACACAGGGTAGCATGGATGGCTGGGCTGCTCTAAGATATGGGGACCTGTGGTTGAGCCAGGGCTCTGGGACTGAGCAGGTGGGTGCTGAGTGGTGGCTGTGCTTGGCACCTGCCCAAGGAGTGATTCCGATCCAGTGAGAGATTCTCATTGGTGATTTATCCTCTGGAGTCCTTGCTCGCGGCATTGTGAGCTCTCTTCACATGCTTGACTTCATTTCCTCAATTCCCCCAAATTACATGTTTAAGAAATGAAGCACAAGGCGGGCACCTTCATACTGGGTTGACAGATCATTTTGTATCTTGGCCTTTTTCTTGGCTTTCTTTGGGGAATCCATAGTAAATAGGGATCTGCAAGCCTATGAAACATTTAATTGTCTTTAAATGCAAGTCTTTCTGGAATAGAATGACAATATTACTATAAAAATTAAAGTATGGTTAGTGAAGATTATGCTTGTGAATTTTTTTTTTTGTGCTTGTGAATTTTTAAAATGTCTTATGAGGAAAATGGTGTTGATCTTTCAAAATTTTATGCTCCTTTGGTCTCAATTAAGCACATCAACAGAAGAAATGGAGCTCCAAATCCAGGGACCTCCAGTTCCCCTGATTACTTCCAGAACCCGAGCTCAGTCCAGGGTCAGGGTAGCTGCAGATGACATACATATTGGGCCCAGCTGAGGAGCAAATTCACATAGTGGGGGCTTCCCTCCACTCAGGAGGGGTCAGGGCACCTTTCAAAGTTCACACACAGACACATGGGCCCTTGATGGCCTTATCCCTCCATTCTAAATAGATTAGGCACAAAATTCCAAACCTGATTACATTATCTATCTGGTCTCCCGAAGAACTCATGATTAAAACAAGCACAAAGCAGATATTTGAAACTCTGAACTGAAACGAGTCAAACTACCGGGCATTGTTATGGAATGAAACACACCTGAAAAGCAGAACTTCCTCAGTGATCATTTCTGGTGAGGTTCTGCTGGGGTTGGTTTTCCCATTCTTAAGATGAACATTTCCCCCTGATTTTAGGTGCCACAATGCTCAGTAGCTATATCTAATAATATGGCAGGATTGCCTTCCCCTGGTCTTCACTGACGACTGTAGACCCCTTTCTGGGAAGCCTATTATGAAAACTACTCATAGTAATGGCAGAGCGTACACATTGCCCCATTTGTGAAAAGGAGGAAGCACCTTTACGCGTTCTTAATGCAACCTGTCTATCTTTCATAGAGACAAAGTGGAGGGCAATGTGATTGTCGTGTCTTACATATAGTAACGTGCATTGTAGCTGTTTCATCTTCCAAATTGATTCAAAAGAAGTTCACATATGACCTGAAATGACCCTAAGTGTAGATGTGTGAAAGATGATTTGATTTCTCTTTACTCATGGTCACATGATCTGTTTTGCTGGTTGACAGATGTTCTGTGGGTGAGCCTAACCACTCATTGTCTTTGGAGGGAGGAATGTTAGCAAAGAGCAGGCATGGGATCGATGATACTGTTAATATATTTGCAACTATCACAACTACTGATAGGAATCATTGCTCATTGCATGGAAAGTAAATGAAGTGCGTATCCATTGGAATAGTATCTTCAAATGTCTCTCTTACATGGGTGCACGTACTTCCACATCTGTGTGTGTGTGTGTGTATTTTTTTAATGTACCATATACGTATGTATACCACAGGAGAGTATATAGGGTGAGACTGGATGACACCCCATTTCTTTCTTTTTGGAAACCATCAAACACATGTAAAAGTAACCATCTTAAAGTTAGCAAAGGAGCTATGAAGAGGGAAAGCCAGATCAGTCTGCCTGAGTTTGGATTCCCGTTCAACACCAGTTAGCTTAACTCGCAACCAGTTACTTGATGACTTTGAGCTTTTATTTCCTCATCTGGAGCTATGGGGGCCATAATACCTACTTCTCTGGGTTGTGTGGGCTGTCACGCTCTTGGTTGGGAGAGAATTTTAACAAAATGTTGTGCAATGGCTTAGACTAGAAAAGGTAATCAATTTGGTGACCATGAACAGAATCAAAGCTACTTTACGTCACAGCTAGGTTGGGCCAAATATGATTCTGAAAAACTTAACGCTGGTATGTTGGCGATAGCCTAGGTTTAAAATCTCACCTCAGTGTGTGAGAGTAAGAAAATTTCCTAATCTCTCTGAATTTCAGTTTCCCCATTTATGAAAGCAGATAATATGTTGGTGTAAAGATTAAGTGAGATTTTGTATACTCTGAAATGAGATCATGTCACATGTAGTTTAATAATTGGCAGCTCTTTAATCAACTTACAAAACATGACTCTATATATTTTGGAGGTATGTTTTTTAGCCCATACATGTAGATGATGTTCTTTTCTTTTGTTTCTTCAACTTCCATTGCCAGGAAGCAAATGGCGGACTCCTGTAAGACTTGGGGGCAATGGAGTGCATATAACACAGTCTGTTAGTCCATTCCTGGATTGATCGGCATTTAGGTTGTTTCTACATCTTGGAGATTATAAATTGAGCTGCAATAAACAATCTCGTGCAAATGTCCTTATGATAAAATGATTTTTCGTCTTCCGGGTAGATACCTAGTAATGGGATTGCAAGGTCAAGTGGAAGGTCTAATTTGAGTTCTTTGAAGGTTCTCCATACTTCTTTCCAAAGAGGTTGTATGAGTTTGCAGTCCCACCAATAGTGTAAAGGTATTTCTTCTTTGCACATCTGCACCAGCATCTGCAAGGATACTTAATTTCATATGAATTAGGCCTGAGCTAGAATGATGACAATGGAAATTGAAAGGAAGAAACTAACAAAATATCACAAATGAAGAATAGACAAGACCTGGTAATGATTACCTGTGATGGGCCTAGGGGAGGTGGCAAGGAGAAAGGAAGAGGCGAGCATGGAAAGTGACTCTGGAATTTTGACCCACGGTATCCAGCAGCAGTTTGGCATTACAAACAGAAATGAGAGTTTAGTTATAGAGATAGAGAAATGTGATTATAGAAACAATATGTGCAGTAATTTTCCTGACATCTAGCTTACCCACACAGTATTTTTTAAGACTTTTTATGATAAATATTGTCACTGGCAAACAGACAAACAGGAGTCATAAGTATTTTCATTGCTAGCTCCAAAATTCATTTTCCTATTCAGAGGGTAGATGTGTTCAGTTGTCTACATTGGGGCTCACGGGGAAACCGGGATTGGCCAGAGGAGGATCTTGTATACATTAATTGAGTGGAAGCATTTCAGAGAAGAAACAGCTGTGACAGTCAGGAATCCTAAAATTCAATGATCTAGTCTAATCTGGTTGAACATGAGTGTATAAAAATACCATCTGCTAAAAGCATAGCCCAGACATTAGAGGGTGGGAGAGGGGAAGTGCAGCTTTTGTTGAAGAGCAGAAATCTTACAGGCAATAAAAACTGGAGAAAAACACGGGCAGGATGCCAAGACTACCACTGTCTCTTTCAAGGCCTCTAATATACAATTATCTCATGAAGCCATTTCAGGCAGTTAAACTCAGTGAAATTAAGTGACCAGCATTTATCTGTCTCAATGAGTGGTGTGTGTGTGTGTGTGTGTGAAGCAAACAAGTGAGCAAGAAAGACTCAACTTAGGGGTGGTTTTACCCAAAGGGACTAATGCATTTTAATTAAACTTTGAACTCCTTGATATTGTTGGTTTGAAGTTTAGTTGAACTACATTCAAATCTTTACAGTCAAAGTTTATTTTTCCTTCTCAAACTGCTACTCAAGTTTGTATGAAAGGCAAAACATTACATTCTTATGGAGCCAGATTTTCATAATTTCCTTATAAACACTTTAGAAATTAGAATATTATATCTTTATAAAAATATCTGATGAATTTGGATTAAGTTGAATTAATTCAACTGAAAGAGTTCTTGGCCTTGAATCAAGCAGTGTCATGCATTGGAAGTAAAAATGAATGGAGAAGGGAGGGGACCTGAGTTCTGGGACCAGTTCTCCCAAATGTGATTTTAGTAACTCAGCCTCCCTGGATCTTGCTTTTCTCCCTTGAAGCCGGGTCTATGGTCTGCTTTTCCCAGGGTCCCTTAAACCCTAAACTTCTCTGATCCTGTACTCCCATCATTTTAGATTTACTGCCTGGCTGGACTGTGCTATAATATTGTATAGATTATTAAAGTTGTGTCTTAGAAGGGGGGAAAAAAGGACTTACTGAAATTATAAAAGAATTTTAAAATAGGTGTTTGATTTTTAATTTTTTATGGATTCATAATAGATGTGTTTATGGGCCATGTAAGATATTTTGACAGAAGCATACAACGTGCAATGATAAATCCACATAACTGGAATATATATCATCTCAAACATTTTTTATCCCTTTGTCCTGTGGACATTCCAAACCTACTTTGTTCTTAGCATTTTTGTGGGAATGATGTTAGACTCGCCGAGAAGTTGGGAAAAAAAGTAGCATCTCATAAATGCTTCACCTACCTTCTCCCCATGTTAATATTTTATATGTATAACCATAGCACAGTCATCAGTGGTTGACCTTCTAGACATCCTAAAATTTTCACCATTTTTCCTTCTACTATACTTTTCTCCAGTCCAGGATCCCACATTGCATTTCATCATCCTCTTTCCTTACTCTCTTCCAGTCTGAGACATCCTATTGGTCTTTGCTGTCACAACTTTTGAAGAGTACTGGCCAGACATTCCGAAGAATATGTCTAATTTTTAAGTTTGTCATTCATAAATAGATTGAGGTTACATATTGGGGGCAAAAACAACATCCAAGGGATGCTGAGCCCTTCCCAGGGCCTCATAGCAGGAGGACCATGTCATCTGTTGTCCTTTTACACTTTTATCGCTTGCTTAGGGAGGTATCAGCCATGCTTCCCCTCTCTAAAGTGACTCCTTTCCCTTTTTTACAATAAATGTCTTTGGAAAGATATTACAAGACTATGCAGATATCCTGTTTCTCACTGTACATTTGCCTGCTAATCTGAGCTCTATTCATGATTCTCACCAATAATTATTACTGCCTAATGCACATATTCCTTTTCCATCATTCCTTTTACATTTATTCGTTGCACTTTTAATGTAAGAAAAATATATCTCTTCTCCATTTATTCATGTCTATTGATATGGACTCATGGATGTTTGTTTTATACTTTGTGGGTTATAACCCATTGCAATATTTATTTACTTTAGTTGCTGAAATTGTCACATATTTGGCAATTGAGAACTCCTTCTAGTTCTGGTTCTAGTGTTCTTTTGACATCTCCTGTCCTTTCATGAGCGTTTCCTTACTTTCTAAAACTCTGAAACACTCCAAGCTCTTGTATTTTCCCTTCCCCAGCCTTGGAATCCACTATTCATTCATCACCAAGCCAAGATTCTTTTTATGAATAATAGTATTTAGAAACCGAGATCTGGACACCTGGTGTTCTCATGGCTGCTGAAATGTCAGGATAAGACTTGTAATGTATTGAATCCTATAGTTTGTTGTATTCCGTATGTTATAGCTGTTGCATTCCCAACCATTCCAAATGTCTGCATTTTAGTCATCAGAAACAGGTATTGGGGCAATGCTAATATTATTCAGCTAATGTTGAGAACGGTCACCAATTGTCTTCATTTTTATTGATGATGATGATGGTAGAGTATTTATTGATTATATAATTTCAAGAGATTGTGCTATTGGAAATGCAGGTATTTCATTTAGCCAACAAATACATGTTAAGTGCCATCCTCATGCCTGGCACTGTTCTAGGTGTTGAGAACACAGCACTAAATTAAGCAAAGCTCCTGATCTCAAACGTCTGAGTTCAGATTCTGGTGGTAACACTGGCTGAGCGTGCACCTTGACAAGAGACTCAACTTTCTCGAAATAGGTGTAACAATACCCAATAATAGTCATTTTTTTTCCTGAAAGGAGGTGTTTTGGAGGCTAAGTCAGATACAATGTATAAAGCAGTTAGCACTGTGAATAGCATCTGGTAGCAGTCATTAAATTTTATTTACAAATGACATTTGATGCTGTATTGACATAATCCAGGCCCTTAAGAAGAGATAAAAGCATGGCTATAAAGCACTCAATGGTTAACTGTACTGGCAGCATGCGAGAAGAGTGTTTTAATTATTGAGGATTCATTGAGGGTACAGAGTACCAGGTTACACTGATTGCATGTGTCAGGTAAAGTCCCTCTTATAATTGTGTCCCACCTCCAAGAGGTGTGCCGTGCACCATGACCCCCCACCACCTCCCTCCTTTTCTCTCTTTGCTCCCCCCTTCCTCCATCCCCCAACTGTGTTCTAGATCGTCAATTGTCCTCATATCAGAACTGAGTACCTTGGATCCTTGCTTCTCCGTTCTTGTGATGCTTTACTAAAAAGAATGTGTTTCAACTCCATCCAGGGTAATACAAAAGATGTAAAGTCTCCATCTTTTTAGTGGCTGAATAGTATTCCATGGTATACGTACACCACAGCTTGTTAATCCATTCCTGGGTTGGTGGGCATTTAGGTTGTTTCCACAGTTTGGCAATTGTAAATTGGCTGCAATACACAGGCTAGTGCAAATATCCTTATGATAAAATGATTTTTTTTTCACCTGGATAGATGCCCAGTAATGGGATTGCAGGATCAAATAGCAGGTCTAGTTTGAGTTCTTAAAAGAGTCTCCATACTTCCTTCCAAAAAGGTTGTATCAGTTTGCAGTCCCACCAGCAGAGCCAAAGTGTTCCCTTCTCTCCACTTCCACACCAGCATCTGCAGCTTTGAGATTTTATGACATGGGCCATTCTCACTGGGGTTAGGTGATACCTTAGGGTGGTTTTGATTTGCATTTCTCTGATAATTAGGGACGATGAGCATTTTTCATATGTTTGTTAGCCATTCATCTATCTTCTTTAGAGAAAGTTCTATTCATGAAGGTTAAAAAATAACCAATGAGTTAAACAGAGTACTTCTCACTAAAGTGATGGGAGGAATTAGTTAAGCAGGACCTGAAGACGTGCTGTAATCTTAAGTGATTACATGCAGAAGGCATTTGAAGGTGGAACACAGCCTGAGCAAAGACTCAGGGGATATCAGGTGAAACGTTCTTGCCCAAATAACAATGGGCCTCCTGCCACAATGAGAATAATTTTAAATGAACTTCCCAGATCAAAAAGCATCAAATCAGTAAACAGAAGGAATGACTGAGATTTAGCAGAGGACCACATGTATTAATGTAGTTTGATCACAATGTGATACAGATAATGTCCTGCTCTTGAGAAGCCTTTATTTTACCAAAGTATATAATTCTGTGAATTGTTTATTTGACTCAGTGATACGCAAGTCAGGAAAAAAAAGTTTTTGCTTGGCAAAATTTTCTTAACAAATTTCTAGGACCCCATAGTAGAAGCAGATTTTTTGAAGGAATTTAGCTTAAAATAATTAATGTTGACCATTCCCATTTTATGTGACAAAAACATTGCCTCATTTGTCTTCATTAGCATTTGTGGCAAACTTTTAAAAACAAACCTTTTTGTATGTGTTGATTGTTCAAAAGATATTCCATACACAAAGGAAATATTTTCTGTCTGTAAGATAAAAAAGTAATTTGGTAAGTGAATTTGTTTAAATTGATGGGGGGCGTATATGGGGAGAGGTAAAGATGAAAGATACATCTGGAACAAATAACAAAGGGCCTTCAATAGCATGTTAAATAATTAGCACCTTATTAGAAAAATAGCAGAGAAAGGCAATGTTTTATATTTGAGAATGATGCTTAAGGACCTCAATCTTTAGCAATGAGCAGAATGAGTTATTAATGTGATAAAAAAGAAACTTGAGATCAGAAACTGTTAAGGTGCCCAGGGAAGGAGGACAATGAAAAGACCCAACCATATGGGCACAGCAGCAACTCTGGAGCAGCTAGGGATGTCTGGGGATTAAGAGCGCCTGGGCCTCTCAGCTCCTAGGGCATGAAGACTAACAGATGGCTATCCAGCCTCCTGTCCATCAGAAGAGAATCTAGCAGCTATTCTGCACACTTCTCAAGAGATCCACTGTCTGTATCTTCAACCTTGTCATGTACCTTTATAGTCAGAAAGGTATTGGTAAATGTTTAACATGAACCTGTTCAGGGGGAAAGAAAAAGCCCAGATCTGTAGCTTTACCAATTTCTATGGTGTAAATATCCTTACCATACTTGTTCTCAAGCTATAGCAACTGTTACATGTTAAGAGTGTTTGGTTGTTCCACGCAAGGCTAACATAATCCCCACGTACTTATCTGTTACTGCCCAGTCACTCACAAATACACCCACCTCCTGTTTACATGGTGTCTTTCCAAAGAGGAATTTCTTTTCCTATTAAGAAATTCACAGATCCTAGTTGAGAAAGACCATTGGCAACATTCACCACTGCATTCATGAAAGACCAACACAAAAAGAAGCTACAGTCAGCCATTTTCAAGTCCAATAACATAACAGGCTAACTGTTTTTGCTTTTGAACCTTTAGATGAAAACACAAAAGCCTGGCAACTGTCACATCTCTAACACAAACATTTCTATTTTGCTTACTCTGTTGTGAAAACCTGTGAGTCCTTCCACCTGCCTTATTTTAGACTCGCCTTGGGAGAGGCAGCCCTTTGGAAAGATGGTGCTTTGGATGCTAAGCTAAATCAGTGACCTTCTAAATGAAGCTAGGACTCCCTCACTCACCTGACTTGCATCTCTTCCCGTGCTTCATGCCAGAATTCTGCCTCAAAGCGGTTTTAAATCATATCCCACTTGTAGGTAGCAAATACAGCATATTTTCTCTTGCCAGGCAGAAGAAATGTAACTGTATGGCTGTAACATTTACGGGCGACACATCGTTTGTCAGCTCAAGTTTGAACTAACTTCCTTCCAAATACTCTTGGACATCAGCTTCTTTCTGAAACCCAGGTTATCAGTGACTATGATAAGATACCATTTATACTTGACCTTGCTTGTAAAGATACAGTTAATAGGAACCTGCTGCTTGGCCACGGCTTTTTGTAATGGGGAAAAGGAGATAGAATTTGAATTAGTTGGAATAAATTCCTCTCCTGTGCTTTGACTCTGTAGTATTTCTGCCCCCCGCTGCATGTTCTTCCTGTGCATTATTTAGATTTATTAATATGCAAATGGAAAGCTATATTTTTGTGCGGTCCACTTGATATATCCCTTCTGCCTCAAAGTCTTTGTGCACCCTGGCCATTTTCCCAGGAGTTCACATCCCGCTTGGAAAACCAGGTCAGATGTCACTTCCTCAGGAAGCCTTCCCTGACTCTTATCCTTCCCCTGAAAACAATCATCTCAGATGGAAATCGCACATGTCTGCGATTCTTTGATAAATGTCCCTTCTGCCCTACTACACTAGACATTGAATTCGTTGAGAGATTGGATTTGGTTTTGCTCACTTTAGAGTCTTACCGTCTAAGACACACAGTCAGTTTATTTCAGTGACTGAATACATGTGGATAAGTGAACAAACCAAATTCCAGCTGCATACCTTTGCATATAAGCTGCTGCTCTTTTAACTCTCTTTACTTCCAACGCTACTTAAATAGTCAACAAAAGTAGAACCTCCATAGTTGACCATCTCCCTACCCTGATCACCTCCTTAAATTGACCTAATTTTCATGGACCAGACACGAGCCACATATATGTACCAGTACAGCAGGCCTAGTTCCTTTTACAGCCCCATGGATGGTGAACTCACAGAGGTTCTAGTATATTTTTTATCTGTTTAGAATGATGAAATAGAAGTAGAGATGACGATGATGATAATGATGGCCTTTTAAAGTAAGCATTGACGAGGCCGGGCATGGTGGTTCACACCTGTAATCCTAATAGTCTGGGAGTTCGAGGTAGGTGGATTGCTTGAGCTCAGGAGTTTGAGACCAGCCTGATTAAAAGCGAGACCCTGTCTCTACTAAAAATAGAGAAATTAGCTGGGTATCATGGTGGGTGCTTATAGTCCCAGCTACTTGGGAGGCTGAGGCAAAAGGATTCCTTGAGCCCAAGGGTTTGAGGTTGCTGTGAGCTTTGATGCCAGGGTACTCTACCCAGGGTGACAGGGAGACTCTTTCTAAAAAATAGTAAAAAAAAAAAAAAAAAGCCAGTGTAAGCCAAGTATGGCAACTCACTCTTATAATCCTAGCACTCTGAGAGGCTGAGGCTGGTGAATTGCTTAAGCTTAGGAGTTCAAGACCAGCCTGAACAAGAGTGAGCCTCATCTCTAAAAATAGGCAGGCCTTGTGGCGGGCACCTGAAGTCCCAGCTACTCTGGAGGTTGAGGCAAGAGGATCACGTGAGCCCAAGAGACTGAGGCTGCTGTGAGCTGTGATGCCATGGCACTCTACCCAGCACAACAAAGTGAGACTGTCTCAAAAATAATAATAATGATGAATAAATAAATGAAGTAAGCACTAGCATTCCTCTTCTGAGGTCACAGGAAGCTCCACTCCAAGTTGCAGACTCGTTCTTGGCAAGCATTCAAACTTTGGCCTTGGACATTTAGATGCTAATTGCTGTTTAGGCTGCTAGACCAGGAGGACCAATAGCCAGCGTGCTGGACAGAGCATGAAAGTCATGGTCAGGAGACCTGGATTCTCCTTTCGCACCAGCTCTGTGGTCTTAACCTTTGTCTATCCAGCCACAAAAGAAAAATGATAAAACAAATTCCCTCCACTCGGGCTTGTTATGGAGGCAATTTACAAACTGTAAAGTACTCAACAATGTCAATTGTTCTTCTTTTAAATTAAAAAATATTATTGATATATAATATTTGTCAGTATTTATGGCAGTACATGTGGTATTTTGATACATGCGTGGAATGTGTGATGATCAAGACAGGTTAATTAGAATATCTGTCACCTTGGGTGCCTCAGTTGTTCTTTTTGTAAAACTCTGCTGGTCAAATGGAGGTAGGAAGGACGGAAACAAGATCCAAAGCTGAGAGGTCCAGGTTCTGTTCCCCGGACCCAGGCCTGTGCTGTATGGTGATAACTCAGGTAATCTTTGTTTAAAATCTCCTATGGGATGATGGATAGAGATTTTCAAATTAATACAGCGTGAAAATGGAAAATGCACATATCTGCGATTCTTTGATAAATGTCCCTTCTGCCCCCTACACTAGACAATGAATTTAGTTGAGCGACTGAGCTCAGAACCTTCAGAACTTCCTATTGACAGTGTTCCTATAATGCTTTTCTTTCTATGAGGTCATCATTTTAGATTTTCTTACTGACAGTTTCCTGTGATGATATTCATAGTCAGTTACCTAAAAACTATCAACCCTAAGAGGAGTTTCTTGAGAGTGAGGGTGAAGTGAAAAGCTCGCGGTCTAGCCAGATTCCACCTAAATTGTGAAGTAGGTGAAGCTCATTTGGGGGCACGCTCAGAGTCCTCATCCTCTGTCCCTGAGGACTGCTGCGTGCCAATTTCAGAAGCTTACACTATCGCCTCGTCTCAAACACGGCTGGAGAAGGGCCTGATGAGCGTATTCTCATCAGGACGTGAGTGGTCTGGGAGAGGCGGGTCTCGCCCAGGGACGTCGCTGCAGTGGGCACCGGCCTGTGTTTCTAACAAGCCCCCTGGGCGAGTTGACTGATAGAATCTCGGTAGCTGGAGGGCAGGGCACATCTGTCTTCATGTCCACTGCTGAATCCCCGGCAGTTAGGACAGGACTCAGCTTGCCAGGGGTGATCAGTAGAGTTGTTGAATGATGTGCCCAGCATGGGGAACCACCGGCGTCCCTGTGCCGCCTCCTCCCACACCTCCCTTGAACTCTCTCCACTGTGTCTTAGTGCATCCGTTTGCTTGTGCTGCTTAACAAAGTAGGACAGACTGGGTGACACAAAAGGGGGCTGGAAGTCCAAGGTCAGGGTGTGAGGATTGGTTTCATCTCAGGTTGCTCCCGTGGCTTGTCGGTGGCTGTCTCCCCCCGACAGTCCTGCGTCTTCACCATCCTGTGTGTCCACCAATGTCCTGACTTCCTCTTCTGCTAGGGTCACCAGGCCTGTTGGACCAGGGCCCACCCGTATGACCTCATCTTACATTCATTATCTCTTTAAAGACTCTCTCCCCTCATAGGGACACATCAGGACTTTGACATATGACTTCTGCTGGATACGATTCAGTCTGTGACACTTACCAAATGTATAAAGTCTCATGAGGTCTTAATCATAGCCATTTGTCTAGCAGGCTGGCTGTGGGGGAAGTTTCTTGGGAGCCGTGAGACTCTTTTGCAGCCTGCGAAATCACTCCTAATAAGCAGCCACTTACAAGTGACATTGACCCTGAAGAACCAAACTTTTCCCTAGGACTTTTAGCAACTGACTGGACAGCACACACATCCTGTGTCAGTGTGGCCAGGACAAGTGTCTCTGATACAGTGACATGGAAAGCAAGTGAAGCGTCACACAATGAAAAGGAAAGGAATTATCCTTGTGGCCCAGGATGCTAATTACGTACAGAGAACTATTTTCATAAGGCAGACTTGTTGTTTGATATTTTGCTCTGATTTTTTGTGGGTTTTTTTTTTTTTAAATAAACCCCTAGTAAATGAGTGTTGCAACCTAATACCACGTTCCAAGTCATAAATGTTTTTCCTCAGAGTTCTTTGGAAGCATTTCAGCCAGATTGTTAGGATTATTACTTTCTGGGATAAATTCATGCATTTTTCCCCCCAAACATTTCTTCCTCAACCCATAACCTTCCTCTCCACAATATTTCGCATGTTGCAATAAAAGAGTAAGGAGGAAAGGCAACCTCTGTCTATTTTTAGGTTAACACATTTGCCAAACTCAAGGAGACTTATCTCAGTGCCTGCTTCCCACAGACGTGAGTTGTTTTGTGATTGTCAAATGCGTAAGTCGATATTATAGCCCTCTTCCAAGTGGACATGGCGGCATGCATGCGCCATGTTTAATACCCCCATTTCACACATTATCTCCAAACCTGTTGTTTCTCTGAATATCATCATTGTGTGAAAGTGGGCTGACCCTGGGTGGGTCCAGGTAAACACCTATATTTGACACACTTCGCTTGTCTTTAAAGTGCTTGGGTTCTGCAGACAGAGGGTTGGCGGGCAGAGGCCCAGGCAGGGATGTTTTCTGGAGGAGATTCTGGGAGCCGTGGCAGTGGCGATGCCAAAACAGGAGCCGGGCATCTGTGGAACCGGCAGCTGAGTCATGGAGATGAATGAGCCGAGGTCCCATCTGGCAAAGCCAGAGAGAAAGCCAGAGCCTGGTTGTCTTTCAGTGGTACCACAAGGACACGCAGGAGCAGGGCTGAGTCAACAGGCAAAAAAGGAGAGCCCTGGGTGGGTCCCTCAGAGCCCCGCAGAGAGCAGGGATCCGACCCCAACAAAAGCTGCTCAGCGCTCAGCTTTCTCATCTGAAACCTTGACGCCTTTGCCGTGGATTTGGCAATGGAAATTAGACACATTGGACCTGGAGTTTAGAATTCCTAATTTTTCACACTCCACTGGGTCATTTGCCGCTGGAAATACAATGCTGTGTGTTCCAAGGTTTTAGAGAGATTTGATGAGATGTATAGATCAGGATTGTCCTGTTAGATAAAGAGAACACCTGTACATGGCAGTTTAGAGTGACTTTCCCCAGCCTTTATCCAAAGATGGATAGAGGAGCCATCCACAGGGAGGAATGTACTCAGCAATTAAAGAAACCGACTACTGGTACTCACAGCACCATGGATTCATCTCGGATGTACTGAGCTGAGTATGAGAAGCCCCAAACACTGTCTGGCTCCATTTATGTGACATTCTGGAAAACAGAGTAGCAGATTTCAGAGACTAGAAGCCGGGTCAAGCTTGACTCCAAAACAGTTTGGAGGACATTTGGGGGTGATGGAGTTCTTCTTTATCTTGACTACAGCAGTGGTTATAGGACTGATGCGTTCATCAAAGAACTTAGGTCTGTACCCGATGAAGAATGGAATTTGGTGCATCTTTGATTTTTAAAAAAGTTTAAAAGGAGAGAAAAATAGCATGTGTGCTCCTAAGAAGCAGTATGGTGAAAAAAGGAACAGTGTAGGCTTGGTAGCCAAACTGCCTGGGATTAAAACTTGTTCTTGCCTCTTACTCTCTGTCTCATTTTCCTCATTTTAAAATGGGGATAATATGCCAGGTGCGGTGGGTTCATTTCTTGAGCTCAGGAGTTCAAGACCAGCCTGAGCAAGAGTGAGACCCTGTCTCTACTGAAAGAAAAAAACCAGGCAGGCATCATAGCACCTGTAGTCCCAGCTACTTGGGAGGCTGAGGCAAGAGGCTCGCTTGAGTCCAAGAGTTTGAGGTTGCTGTGAGCTACGATGATGCCACGGTACTCTTCCCAGGGCAATACAGTGAGACTTCATCTGAAATAAACAAACAGATAAATAAAATGGGGATAATAAAAGCGTCTATTTCATGGGATTGTTACAACTATTTTTTTATTGTCTTTATTATTAAATCATAGCTGTGTGCAGTAGTGCAATCAAGGGGTACAATGTGTTGGTTTCATATACAATTTGAACTATTTTCATCAAACTGATTAACTTAGCCTTCCTGGCATTTTCTCAGTTATTATATGAAGACACTTGTATTCTGCATTTAGCAAGGTTCGCCTGTACCCTTCTAAGATGCACCGTGGGTGTGGCCCCACCAATTATCCTCCCTCCACCCTGACCTCCCCTCTCCCCTCCCTACCCTTGCCCCTTTCCCCATATTCTTGTGCTATAGTTGGGTTATACCCTTCATACGACAGCTGTAAATTAGCTTCATAGTAGGGCTGAGTACATTGGATACTTTTTCTTCCATTCTTGAGATAACTTTGCTAAGAAGAATATGTTCCAGCTCCATCCATGTAAACATGAAAGATGTAAAGTCTCCATCTTTCTTTAAGGCTGTGTAATATTCCATGGTATACATGTACCATGATTTATTAATCCATTTGTGGATGAATGGCACTTGGGCTTCTTCCATGACTTAGCAATTATGAATTGGGCTGCAATGAACATTTGGTACAGATGTCTTTGTTATAATGTGATTTTTTTGGTCTTTTGGGTATATACCTAGTAAAGGAATTATAGGATCAAATGGCAGGTCAATTTTTAGATCTCTAAGTATTCTCCAACAATCCTTCCAAAAGGAACGTATTAGTGTGCATTCCCACCAGCAGTGTAGAAGTGTTCCCTTTTCTTCACATCTACGCCAACGTCTCTGCTTTTGGGATTTTGTGATGTGGGCTAATCTTACTAGAGTTAGGTGATATCTCAAAGTAGTTTTGATTTGCATTTCTCTGATGATTGAGGATGGTGAGCATTTTTTCATGTGTCTGTAACTACTAAAGGAAAATATTATAGTTTAAATGTGGGGTGTCCAACCTTCTGGCTTTTCCACACCACATCAGAAGAGTTGTCTTGGGCCACACATTAAATGCACAAACACTAATAAAAGGTGGTGAACAAAAATAAAAAGGTTCATGCATGATTTTTGTGATACCCACCACCACAGGTGAGCAAAATGGTTCTCAGATAACTCAGAGGTGGCCCACGGGCTGTGGGTTGGACACCCCCTGAGGGACGTACAAAGACTGGGCCAAAGGCACACATTATCGTATACATGCAACAAACTCTCTACTGATACTCACAACACCATGGATCAGTATGCATGAAAATTATGCCAATTGATGCTACCACAAACAGAGCATATGAGTTCTTGCTTCTCTGCTCTCTACCCAGCACTGCCTACTTCAAATCTTTTTCATCTTTCCCAACGTGGAAGGTTAAAAACGACACCTCCTTGCTCGCATCACATCATTTCTCCCCCTTTGATGACTAGTGAACTTGAACATCCTTTCATATGTTTATTGGTCATAAATATTTTTAATGTGAATTGCCTGTTTACAATATATTTATCAGAACGCTCCTAGTTTTTTTACTAACTTATATAAATATGCTACAAATTAGGCATAATATTTGTCGATATTTATTTTTGTACTGGGCGCCAGACATTCTTCTACACATAAGTGTTGAAAAGCATATTAACATTTGATACGGCACATATAGTGTAAACACTGTCTCTCTCCTCGCCGCGCCCGGTTCACCTCACCCAAACCTCAAATTCACCCTCAAAACAAAGCTGATGTTTTCAGACAGAACTTCTTCCAACTCTCTTGTTTCTTTCCTTCTTCGTCTACCCTCGCTTACGTTTTTGACTAAAGAAGTTTAAATTTTAAAATTCCTCTGTGATGCCTGTATGTGTTGGTCCGGTTTAAGTAGCTCTTACCTTTTGATGAATCATCATCTTTTTGTCCAAGTATGAGATTTACATTCCCACAGTCTGCCTTGATTTAGAAGTTCTTTGGGGCAATTCTCATTGTCTGGCATTATCCTAATACAATCCTAAGTGTGTTTAAATTGCAAAATAAACACATGATGGCATGTTCAGCAAGAGAGTTCAAAATTAGTATATTTCTCAACAAGATGAGAAGGTGACAGGTGAGACGGATCAGGTCAAGAAAGGCTGGTGGCCCTAGGAAAGGGAAGGTACTTGGTGGTCACAGAGCCCTCGCCCATGAAATGACTGGCTGATTGCTTGTCTGTGTTTAAGAGATGGGGGTCTCACTATGTTGCCCAGGCTGGAGAGCAGTGGCTATTCAGGGGCTCCATCAAATCACACAGCAGCCTCAAACTCAAGGCCTCAAGTGATCCTCCTCGCTCAGTGACTGGAATGACAGGCACGTGCCTCTGTCCCCAGCTCATTCTTTAATACTGTCACATCTCTTCCTCTTGACTTCCCCTCCTGTCTGCTCCTTCCCTGGGACGTTTCATTCTCTCTCTCCTCTCTCTACCCTGTCCACCTCACCCAAACCGCAAATCCACACTCAAAACAAAGCCGATGTTTTCCAACAGAACTTCTTCCAACTCTCAAATTCCCCTCGTGGCCGAGTGAAATCAGACTCCCTGGTCCCAGCCCCACTTTTAAAGGCTTGGCTCTTTTCTTCTTCCTCATTTAAAAATAACAATTCCTGAGAAACAAAATGTAAAACATAGGTGTAATCCGTCACCTATGAGCTCACATTTTCAGGGTTATATTTTTCTGGCCAACCGATCCCGCCTTCAAGCTGATGCCCCTTTTTGTTTCCTTAGAAAGTACTAAGTTGCTCCATCAAAAGCCAAAAGGAAAATAAACCACATTCCTCAGGCAATGTGAGGCAATCATAACAAAGGCCTCCAGCACTTTGAGCACATTTTCTGATTGAGGGAAAGAACCACGTTTAGTTGCCAGTTACTTCTTTAAGAGGAAGAAAAAGTTAAAAAAAAATATCCAGCTAAATGTCCTTGTATAGAGAAAGGTAAAGCTTTTCATGCGTTTGATTCAGAATCTGCCTTTAAAATTTTTTTGTCAGAAAAATAGTAAACATTAGATGGGCTAAGACCTGTTGTCTCAAAGTCAGAGAGAGAAAGTTTGTATAGTTATGAATCTAAATCTCGGCACCAAAATTACTTTGTCTCCAGATCATCATTTAAGTTCCTAACACAGAATCATACAATATCTTTAAGTGTGATTTATGAGTCTTATTTAAGTATTATTTCACACACACATATGTACCCACCCCAACATGGATGTATATATCTACAGGTGTCATATGTATGGAAACTAAATAGTGCTTATCAAAACTGGTCACTCATTTTGAGAAGAGAAATTGGTTCAGACCACAAATCAGCAGCCCAATTCTCCACCCCTAGAGAGATCTGATGATTTTAAGGTCCTGACTACAAATGGTCCTGCCTTTTTAGCAGGCGCGATCCCAAGGTAGTGTCTCAAAGGGCAAACATACTTTTGGGGTAGATAACTATTTTCTTGGCCTCTGGAGAACTGTGGCTACATTCTTAGGAAGAAAATTGTGGCCTCCTTTGCCAGTTATTTTATTTTTCCAGAGTAGGAAAATTCCCACCCCAAGGCCCAGGAATTAAAGTTTCTAAAGGAAAGGCTCTTCCTCAGGGCCATTAGGAGGGTGTCTCTCCAACTGTCACCTATAATGACAATCTAGCTGGGATCGCTATATTGCTTTGTAGAACCCGTGTCTATCCGTCTGTTTGCCAACACCTCTGAGAGCACATGAATAAGTCCAGCAGAATTTAGCTGTGGTTTACATTAGCCTGTCTTCATTGACTCATGTTCCTCATCTCTCTCATCCTTAGTATATTATCACATTATTGCTTACTCCCCTATTTAATCAGGCTTCAGTCCTTGTTCCAAACCTGACACCATCACTGGTAGTGAGGGTGCAAAGAATCCTTCTTTCTTCATTTATTTCAACTCATCTCACTCCAAGTAGCATTTGCAATACGTAAACCTAGAGATTCCTGCCCTGGAAGGGCTTACAGTCTTATTTTCTTTGCCCTTTCCAAAGAGTCAATTGCTCATCTGCTATTTATAAAATGCCTCATCTTGTTGTATAAACATTTCGCCTTTTTTTGGAGCCAAGAACAAAGCACATAATTCCTCTTGAGTCAGTTTTCATAACACAGCTCTCCTATCTGGTATCATGTCCCCAGATATGGATTCAGGCCAGGGCCACCTGTGCTATACTTGTCTAAACATTGGAGTTTATAATGACACAGCAGGAACAGAGGACATGTTTCTTCAAATGAGTAGCACCTTTTCCTTTGACATAGCAAAAATGTACCAGTGTGTAACAAAGGACCGAGGTAACAGACAGAATACCTGTGACTGACATAGTTAGAGAATTTGAAATTGATAGAATTTGTCATGATGATTTTAAAAATTGATAGACATAGAAATTTGGGCTTCTAGCTCTAAACCCTTAGATACTTGGAAAAGAATGGTTTATTCCATGAGTCATAGTTGGCCAAGTTGTGGTCCTTTTCTTAATGCATTCTTTAATTTCACTAATAAAATTAGCAACATTTAGAGGACCTTGGTTTAACTCATTGGAACGTTAGCACAATGCCTTTTTCAGTATGGAACATTGGAGTCAAATCTTGAGCCTATTGTCTGAGTCTGACTCTGTAGCAATTAAACAGAAGAGAAATGACTGTGGTTTTGATCTTGACGATGTTTGAGTGTGTTTTTTAAAGAAAAATTTTAACAAGCTTTATTATGTCTTCGGTTGGCTTGTCCCAGAGCAGACATTAAGAGAAAAATTAGAAAATAAGTTGTTTATTTGAGAAATGATTCTGAGAAATCCTGGTACTGAAATAGAGGAGAGAAACATGGAGAAGGTTCAGTGAAGATTATCAGGCGACTGGGTTCTGGGTGGATAGGGAAATGAGCAGGGAACACGCCTTAGAGTTATCTCACTTGAGAAGGTAGCTGGGCTACTTGTCCCATTCCTACCCATAACTGGCAAAGAGCTATGCCCAGGGTTCTAAGCCCTCAGGAGAAGAATCCTAAATCCTTGTGGTCTGGCTCTATTTAGAATCTGACCATAAATCATTTTTCTGTGCAAAACTCATTATACCGATTTAATTCCTTAGTTTGCTATTTGGAGTAGACAAATAAGATCTCCTTGCTTTTTGTTGTTTCGTTTGTATTTTTATTTTCACTTCCGTCTTACTAGAGTTAAGCAATTATAGTTTCAACCGTTCTGTTTTCTTTGCAGCCCTTCTACCAAGTTTCATTGTCTTACATCTGAATGCCTGTAGATTCTGGCATTACCATTTTGATTTGTTTTTGATTGCCTCCACCAGGAATAACCATGGTAAATTATATCAAGAAAAGCTGGCTTGGCGCCTGTGGCTCAACGGGCTAAGGCACCAGCCACATACACCTGAGCTGGTGGGTTCGAATCCAGCCCGGGCCCGCCAAACAACAATGATGGCTGCAACCAAAAAATGGCCAGGCGTTGTGGTGGGTGCCTGTAATCCCAGCTACTTGGGAGGCGGAGGCAGGAGACTCACTTGAGTCCAGGAATTAGAGGTTGCTGTAAGCTGTGATGCCACAGCACTCTATCCACTGTGACAGCTTGAGGCTCTGTCTCAAAAAAAAGAAAAGAAAAGCCACTATTTTGACCTAGGAATTAGGCAGTCCCTGAGGTAATTGGGAGCATCACCCCTCAAATAGTAGGGAATCACTCTATCCCTATAGCCCAGGCACCACTTACAGAGTAGTATGAACCTTAAGGAATTTATTTATCATTGATGGATGATTGACATTGGGTCTTGCTCAGGCTGAAGTACACTGACACATTCATACTTCACCATAACCTGGGGCTCCTGGACTCAAGGGGTCCCCCTGCCTCTACCTCTCAAAGTGCTGGGATTAGGGGTGCAAGCCACTGTCCCCGTCCAACATTAGGGAATAAATAATTGACCCTCCATAAGCCCCAGTTTACTCATTTGCATAACTGTGCTGCCTAACTTCTTGTTAGGAATCAATTAAAGTAAATCCTTTGGAAGATTCTGGAATAAATTAAATGTTCCATGTGCTATGTATTAAGATTGTCATTATTTAAGATCATTATGATGACACATCAATTATTTTATATAGCACCGATTGCTTTGGTAAAAGTATACTTACCACCATCCATACCATTTATAAAGAGCAAATGGTTGTGTCACAATGACAATTAGAATGTCATATTTCAGGGTTAACTGTCCTTGTAGGACTGTTGCTAGGAAGGGCCTAATAAGACAGTATGTGTAATGAGCCTGGTTCCTAGTAGACACCAAGCATAAGCTTTTCCTCTTTTCCTTGAGAAAAGTGCCTTGAGTGGGGAGGGTAAGATGAATGATGTTCCAATGAGTTTCTAGAAAGTTGGCCTTCCTAAGTGCAGGCGGGCTTGAGGTCTGCTGATTGATGCGTTCTATCAGTTGGACATAGCGAAGATCTATTATCCTTTCTAAAATATCTTAAG
Organism: Arctocebus calabarensis; assembly: GCA_963573935.1. Lineage (NCBI taxonomy): Eukaryota > Metazoa > Chordata > Mammalia > Primates > Lorisidae > Arctocebus > Arctocebus calabarensis. The sequence goes on along the minus strand of CAUYON010114844.1, from coordinate 12,835 downwards.
AAAGGCGTGACTTCCCCTCCTTATTTTGTGGCTCTCATCCCACAGTCAGCGCATACGGATTCTCTCTGTGCTACTTATGATTTTGAGCTTAGTGAATTGTTTCTATAAGATTTGTGCCTGTGTTTTTGTCTTCCTTAGATTTGATCGTGGGCGCATTTGGGACAGGAAAAGTAGCTGTTTACAGGTACGTGGTTGGTGGTATGTAAATGTTCTCCTTACTGTTTCTGTCTGTTATTAGTTTGGCTTTAAAGAGCATCGTCCAACTATTCATTCTAGAAAAAATTTAGATGCTCTTTTTAAAGTCGAGGTATTTGTTGCTCACAGTGTTTAAACCCTTTGTATTTTATTATCTTACTGCATGACCAAACTTCCAGACCATGTGAGTACAACATTACATAAGTTATGAAACTCAGCAGAACATATAAAATGACCCACTTTTTAAATGCTACATATATGATTTATTCTCTTTGCTTTGGAGGTGTATTGAGATGTTCCCTTGTAAACAGGGGTGCGTGGTGGGGCAACATTGCTATGTACTTTCAGTTCATGAGTAGAACATAGCAGGAATTGGTAGCCTCCCAAAGCAAGCTGAGAACAGTTCAAATATAACAGCTATGGATTCTAAGCCTGGCCATTCCCTCCACTCCCTGATTTGCAATCTTGGGCAAGTTTCTATAACTTTCTGAGCTTCTGATTTTTATCGGGAAAACAGGACAAGACTTACTTTCTAAAGTTGCTTTTGTTAAAAACGATTCAGTGAGAATATTTGTGTGAAGTGTACAGAATAGTAACTGGTACGTGGTGCCCAACACTTTTAGGTTCTTAGGCACCACAAAGTCAGGATGTCCAGACACAAGGTCAAGAGCATACCTGGGGTACCAGGCCTGAAACGTTAACTTAGTCAACTCCCAGACGGATTCTAAGGTTAGCGTTCCTCAAATAGGTAAGATTTTCTTCTTCAGCAAACTCAAAAGAGGCTGATTGATCCCATCCACTAACCACTTGTGGTTCTAGAGACTCACCAGTCCTCCAAGTGTCTACGATGTGGGTTGGTATATGGTGGTTACGCAGGTACCACTCAGACCAGCTGGAGCAAAACCCACTCAGGGCCCAGCTGCCGCGCACCAAATCCACCACCAATTTGTGTCAAGGTTACATTTTCAATGAGCTTCCCCCAGCTGATTACTGGACACAATGAGAACATAAATTGAAGGCCTATTTGGGAACAGGAAACTCCTCTCACGGGCAACTTTGGTTCAAGGCCTCCCCCTTGCTCAGGCCGGAACTTTCTCCCCAATCTTCCCTCCTTGCCTCAGAAATTCGGGGACCCCAACTCCCAGCCTCCTTCCCTCTCTCTCCTTTCCTTCCTCGTAGGTGTTTACCCCTCCGTGAATCTCTTGCATGTCTGATTCTATTTGCTCATCTGCTTTTCCCAGGCCTGGAGCTAACACAAAATTATATAACAAAGGACAGATAAATAGCATGAAGGAGCTTAGGACAAACCCCAGCGAACCACACTGTTCCACTTGTCTGGATCGGTGCCCTACATGACATTCTGGCCTAAGACTCATACCCCCTTTCCGCCCGTGCAGGGGGAAGTTACCGAACATGGCATCATTTTGCCCTGTCATTTAGAGACTGTGTCGCTCAGCTAAGTTGTCTTGGAACCAAGCTTTAACAATTGCTTTGTTCCTTCCCCCGTGATTTACTCTCTCTCTCATTCTCTCTTTTTTTCCTTATCCTTAACTGTGTCGTTGAAATTGTATTTACTCTATATCCATCTCAGGCCTCAAGTTCAGCTGTATATTAGGATGGCTTGGACAGTTGGTTTAAAATTCCCATGCCTGGCCCTTACTACAAAGATGATGGTTCAGGGAGCCTGAACAGGGAATTTGTTTCAGAGCTCCTTGGGTGGTGACACGGTGCACTCAGGATTAAGGACCCCTGCTCTGGGCGAAGGATGGGATTATCCTACAAACCCAGCTTCATGTGTTGGCTAAGCCTGCAACACATAGCTAGAAAATTATCACTAGAAATAAAAAATTATCAATCGACGAGGCACCAAAGTTGTGAAGTTCAAGTAGTCACAGGTACAAGTGGCTGTTAACGTGACATATTTCTTTAGATCAACATAGCGATAGTCTAGGAGATAGCAGAGCAGTATTTCATAAGAATATTGTCACAGTACCGGGAGCCCAGGGCGTCAGATAGGTTTGTGAACGTGTCCCCCACCCTAGCATGTCTTATGTGTGTTCACCTGTTTCCGGGTGTGTTTGGAGGCAGTGAGTTCAGCGTGTTGCCCACCTGTTCATGCAGGGAATAGAATTCTTGGCACAAAGGCTGGGCATGTTGGTCATGGCCTCGGGGAGTGGAGCTTCACCTGCGGTGAAGAGACCTCTGCCCATCCTGCAAACCCTGCATTTTCCCCCCCGCAGAGCGAGGCCAGTTGTGACGGTGGAGGCCGTGCTTGTGCTGCACCCAGTGATCATCAATCTGGAAAATAAAACTTGCCAGATTCCAGACTCTCTGACACCTGTGGCCTGGTGAGTTGGTCCAGCACTTTCCAGACTCCAATGTGAATTCACATTACTTGGGTACCTCATGAAAAATGCAGACTTTGGGTTGAAGAAGTCTGGAGTGGGGCTGGGACTTTGCAGTTGTATAAAAAGGCCCGTGAGGTTGCAGATGCTGTTGGTCTGCAGACGGCGTCTGAGTAGCAGAGTGTTAAAAAAGGAGCTGTGACATGACACTGTTCTTTACCTGTCAGTATATTGTGCCACCACCTTTTTAAATACTCAGGCTTGGGTTAAATTATGCAGTTTCCTGTGCCAGCAACAGATGTCAGTACTGTAACTTAGGCACAACTAGACAGAAGGTGAACTTTATACAAGTAGATTTTTGTACCCTAAACTATATTTTCATGACCATGATTAAGCACAGCAGTAGAATGATCCCTTTGCCTGGACCGTGTCAGTCCCCTGAAGGGAGCACAAAATGGAACATGATGGTAAAACAGCTAAAGAAAACCCCACTTTGTTCCCCAATATGGAGGTCCTCAGAGGTCAGAAGTCATTCTATTGGCTAATACCATCAGGGTGTAGCCTCTGAAAAGTCAACAAATTCTTGGGCTGTTTTGAGACTTGCCTGAATTTTCCAGGAGATATGGTCTAACTCAGACATTATGTCTGGTTCCTGAGAATGTCAGCATCGCAGAGCAAACCAGTCTTGACCCAAAGAAGTTGTTTCTAGCCGATTTTGGCATGTTTTCGATGGCCTTTTGACAGGAGTTCATTTTGGAGTCAAAGCTTTTGAGGGGTGGGTGGGAGAGAAGGGATAAGATGAACCCTGAAGAATTCTTTGAAAAACATCCTGTTACTGGGACCTGGGGATGGCGGGGTAGGAGGCGGGTCCTGCCCTTTACTGCTTTTGAAAGTCGCTGGGAAATGCTTTGGGCACACTTCTAAATGGTTTTAAACCATAAAATAGTATAATGAAAACATGATGTGAGAAAATATTTGACAGAGCCAGCATTTTTTTTACCCTGGCATGATTAAATGAACAGCAAATGAACCATGAGAGCCCCTACATGATCATGAGTATTAAAACATGAGTATTTCCACCAGCTGGTCTCGTGTTCACACCTTCAAAATGGGATGGACGTCTGGGCTGAATCCTTTTATGTGTCTGTGACATATTCTGGCATAGAATGTTTTTGTTTTGAATTAGCTAATTTTTCTAAGGGTTTTTAGTTTGATGGATATTTTTATAAGCGTGAAGTAGTTTTAACAGATTGTGGGATCTGTTAGATTTTATGGAAACAATATATTTTTTTTTTTTTGAGACAGTCTCAAGCTGTCGCCCTAGGTAGAGTGCTGTGGCATCACAGCTCACAGCAAACTCAAACTCTTGGGCTTAAATGATTCTGTTACCTCAGCCTCCCAAGTAGCTGGGACTATAGGTGCCCACCACAATGCCCGGCTATTTTTTTGTTGCAGTTGTCTAGCTGGCCCGGGCCAGGTTTGAATCTACCACCTTCAGTGTATTTGGCTGGCACCATAACCATTATGCCCCAAGTGCCAATCCAAAATATGACTTTTTTTTTTTTTTTTTTTTTCTTGGCCGGGGACAGGTTTGAACCCACCACCTCCGGTATATGGGGCCAGTGCCCCACTCCTTGAGCCACAGGCGCCACCCCCAAAATATTACTTTTTAACAAGAAAATATCTTACTTTTCACAAGTCATTTTCTTGTTGTGTCCATTAAACCATACTCTTAAGATAAAGTACAATTTGATATGTAGAGAAATGTGTAATATATGCCTTTACAGCTATTTATTATCTTGTTTGTGTTTTCTGAAATACATGTTATTTTCACATGCGAACGTTTTGAATGGTGCCTCAGAATATCAGAAGCTAGAAAGTTGATGGTTTAGTCTAGAATATGCTGAACGTGTTTCTCTGACGTTTTAAAAAATGTTTTTATTCCAGGAATTCAGCTTAGTTTTCCCAAAATGCTTGAAAGACATCTGTTTATTTTCTTTGCTGCTATTTTTGTCTATATTTGATATAACCTTGTATTGTACATCTGAAAACTATTATGTAAACTCTAATTGGCAAAGAGTTCTTGATTTCCATCAATGTGAGTTTATAAAATATCTTCTTGATATTTCTTTTTTTTTTTACATACATATGTGTTCATGTTTCTACTTTTTGCCTTCACGTAATTAAAAAGCCTTAAAATTTAATAACAATAACAATGTTTAAGGTAAGGACTAGAAGCAAAAACCTCGTAAAGAACGAACGAAGATAAATACATTCAGAAAAGAAATCAGACGATTGCTACATCAAAATATTGAGCAATAATTATAATAATAATGCCAAGAAAGTAACATTCACATTGTCAGATAAGAGTATGTCTATTATAGAATGCTTTGACTCTGGGGTTCAGTATGGACTCTTCAGTTAACTTCTTCTTATTATCCTTTTTTCCAAAGTCTCAAAAATAGACAACTAATATTTATAAATAAAAGTAAAAGATAATTTAAAAAAAAGATCATGCCAAATCTTATAGACAATAAAAAAAGAAGAAATACTTCAAAATCATTCTACTTAATCTAGATAGACCTGACCTTAAAGTTGGAGAAAATATATTTTTATAAAGAAGAAATTACAAACATATTTCACTTATAAATGAGGATACAATATCCTAAGCAACATATTAACAAATTGAATTAAAAATTAATATTTAAGTAATTTGGTCAAAATTAAATCCAATTTATGTGAAAATTAGTCACTATTTTCTTTTCTTTTCTTTTTTCTTCTTTTCCTTGCTCTTACCCCCTCCCTCCTTCTATGTCTCGTCTCCCCCTCCCCCATGCCCCACCATGTCCTTAATTGTCATTAATTATCCTCCTATCAAAGTTGAATATGTAGGCTTCATACATCTATTCTTTTTGATATTTGTAAGTTAGAAAAAGGAAAAAAAAGCCAGCTCAAAAAATATTAATATAATTAGTTACAATCAGACAAAAAAACTATTGAGTGAAAATTTTCATTTTATAAATGTAAAAGTCAGTAACTATTCACTTGTCAAACCTAAAAACTTTCTAGATATGATTTTTATGTAAAATCTGGTATTTGCTATCCTTGAAGTAGGATTAAATTGATGGAAATGAAAAATGAATAGCTTTGAACTTCTACGTCACATTTCACATCTAGCTTATTCCCTGCTCCTCACACTCGGCCATGAGCACGGTCATGTAACAGAATCATCACCCAGCTGTGCTTCTACTGAGACTGAGTCTGTCCTCTTGTCTTCTGACCATTATTGAAAGCACCATTCCCAAATAGTTTTATTTAGAATTTACGTGCTGAGGGGAGTGGGTTGATTTCATGGGTTTTGTAATCTACTAATCAGCTTCATAGGTTCCAAATGTATTTAGACAAATAAACAATACTGAGTATGACAAAAAATTCTAATTTGAGGGCGGCACCCGTGGCTCAGCAAGTAGGGCACCGGCCCCATATCCTGAAGGTGGCGGGTTCAAACCCGGCCCTGGCCAAACTGCAAACAAAAAATAGCCAGGCATTGTGGTGGGCACCTGTAGTCCCAGCTACTCAGGATGCTGAGGCAATAGAATCGCCTAAGCCCAGGAGTTGGAGGTTGCTGTGAGCAGTGTGAGGCCACGGCACTCTACCCAGGGCGATAAAGTGAGACTCCATCTCTACCAAAAAAAAAAAAAAAATTCTCATTTGAAACTTTTTTTTTTTGTTTGTTTTATTAAATCATAGGTGTGTACATTAGTGCAATCATGGGATACAATGTGCTGGCTTCATATACAATCTGAAATATTTTCATCAAGCTGTTTGACATAACCTTCATGGGATTTTCTTGGTTATTGTATGAAAACATTTGTATTCTGCATTTGAAACTTTAATTGTAATTCAGTAAGAGTCCACAGCTTCCCACAGTAGCCCAAGTGTACTTTGTAATCAGGTGTAGACCTTCAAGTGGCCTAATTCGATTATAATATATGTGCACCTCACTTGATATGTATAGCTTAGGTCCATATATAATGTAGGATGTTTTTCTAAGTTCAGAATGAAGATGTCAATTGACTACTATAAAATTTTGAAATTTTATTACTAGCAAATTTCTAAAGACATCTATAAGCTGGCATATAGATCTTTCTTTCTAAAGACATCTAAAAACTGGCGGATTTAGGTCAGGATACTATTATCCATAATTCAGGAAGCTGTAGCAGTTAAACTCGTATGAAAAAGTTAAGTCATCCAGTTGTTAATGATATCAAAGTAACTGAAAAGGGAGACTAAAAAGGAATATAGATTTATATTGACATGAGTCACAAATCAGAGTAACCTGCCAGCGATAACATCATTAATCAATCAAATATCTTCTCACCAAGAGGAAGTGAAGTTTACTTTCAAAGCTTTGATTGTATTGCTTTTAAATTGTCTTAAAATGTGCTCTGTCTGAAATGATTTTGAGATGTTTGTGTGGATCATTTCTTTACGAACAGGAATTTATCTTATAAGAGCCAATGATCTTTATCTACTCAGCGTAATGGTAAATATATTAGAAAGTTGAGTGGATGATTTTTACACGTAGCTAGAAACTACCAGAAGAGCTGGACCCAGAAAAATTCTAAGTTCGAAAGCCAGACTTACCTGTAAAATTTAAAGATGTGATTAACTAGTGGTCTTTCCTGAATAATTCTAATTGAAGGAGGAATGGACTGGAATTTATGATTTCTCTGGGGAAGTGGAATAAACACTCGTAATAGCACAGACATTTCAGGAAACTTTTGGCTTAATGGTACGTGGCAAATTATTTACCCTGAAGGGAGATGTTGACTGAGGTCACGGTAGAGAGATGAATCCCAGATGTGACACTTTTTCATTATGTTTGACACCGGAAGCTGACACATAATTAAAATATGATTAGGGATTATTTACTCCTTTTGAATTCTGTAGAAATAGTCAAATCATACTATACTATTTTACTAGTAAAAATTTTAAGACTGTCATTAAATCATACTCAAGTTTTTTTTTAACTTTCTTGGAAATGTGAAAAGGCCTCATCTCTCATGCTGGCTGTCAGGGCTTGGGGTTTCTTAGGAAGGCGGTAAGCCCACGGATTCTGCAAAGTCAGGCAGAGACAACTGGCCGTTTTCCATTCCTTCCATGGCCACAGACCAGAGCCAAGTGCAGGTCACCTTCCGGGCCAGTGCAGACGTCTGCTTGGATTGTGGTTAGGTCACGTTCAAGGCAGAGCTATAAAACATCTCTCCCGGGCATCTCCTGTCTCTTTCTTGTCCTTAACCCACATCCTGTGCCCATCTAGCTTAAGAGAACTCCTTTACGCCCCTTGTTTTCTTGCTTTCTCCTGTTCCCCTCCTCTTCTCTATCCCTCCAGGCTTTGAGTTTTTTTAATTTCGCGTGCACAGCTAGACCCCGGCCTAGCTAGTTTCCACCACGTCCCTCTCTTTCCACGCAGAGTGAGTGCATGCAGTTCTGCAGACTGTGGTGCTCCTGCTTCTTAGGATATAATCCACGTTCTTCAGCATGACTTTCAAAGCCAGCCTTTCCTCCTACAGCCCCCCCAACTTGCTCAGCGCTGCATTATACTGAATTTCTTCAGGTCTCTCAAACGGGGCCAGGTTCTTACCTCCCAAGTTTTACGTTTAGCTGTTTTCCTGCTGCCCTGCCTAATTCTTCCTTCCTGGACACCTGGAAAATACTCGTGTATTTGCTGAAAAAAAGCAGAAGGTAATTAATTAATTGGTTCCGTTAATCTCTCGTAATGTTTTTAATTATTACCTTCTATATACAGCACAACCTCTGTAAGTGGACCACCCAAGGGTCTATCTGGTCAACGTACAGAGATGGGCAGCAGGAGGAACTAGGCCTACTGTGTTGATACATAACCTGGTGCATGTCCGGTCTATGAAAATTAGGTCAACTTAAGGAGGTGGTCAACTATGGGGGTTCTACTATAATAATAATGTCACCTGTCTTATTTGTATTACTGTTGTAGAAGTTGTGTGTGTGTGTGTGCATGATTAGAAGTAGGAGAAAAAAATGATGCATTTATTTCATCTGGGATGAGACAAAGGAAGATTTCTACTTCAGATTCCAAACCTTATTAACTAATAAATTATTGGCTGTTATTTTCCATAGCTTTTCTTTAAAAGTGTGTGCATCTGTTGCAGGCCAGAGCATTCCAGACACAATAGGTGAGCATGTTTTCATTTGTACATTCCTCTACTGTGCTAAGAAATGGGGACAGTAACCATTTCTCTAAACAGACCATTTAAAACTCAAGTGCTTTATTAATGCCCAGAGTCCTATACAGAACCGTCTACATAAATATTACCTCCATCGTTGGTAATAATGCTAGCTATGAGAATGTGGCAATTTATGTAAAACCATTCTGAAAATATTTTAGCTTGGAGGGTATTTTATAAACTTTTTTCTGCTTGTGTATCGTGTTTGATTCTAACCATAAGAAAATATTTTCTGAATAAGCAACTTGAAATGGAAATTCACCTCTCTGATGGAACGCTGTGTTCACTGAATACTTTTCCTCTCCTGATTATATTTACTTGAATTTCTCTGTCCTTTAGCTATGGTGGCCGAGGTGCAATTAGATGCCCTGAAACAAAAAGAAGCCGTCAAACGAACCCTCTTTCTTAACAACCATCAGTCCCATCGTGTCTTCCCTCTTGAGATAAAGAGGCAGAGACCCCGTCAGTGCCAGGATTTTATCGTTTACCTTCGAGTAAGTGTCCCAGAAATGCCTCTTCTGGCCCTTCACATTCACATCCAAATTCCAACCATTTTTCTCTGTTTAACCATCGTATTTGTCTCCCTAGATCCCCATCAGTTTATTTCCATTTTCCTAAGAGGAAACTTGATTTTAAGGTCAAACGCTCTCTTCTTGACCCTGACTTCAACCAACCTAATGATGTGTTTCCATGAACTTCTAAGGCTTCTGTCTGTTTTGAGCGGAATCTTTCCAATAGCTCTCAGCTCAGATGGTTTTCATTTCTAGCCGCCTCCTCCCCCCCAAAACATAAAAGTTCAACACAATTTATTTGCATTTTTGTCCTATGTGAGTATGTCTTGTTAGATTTTATCAACGTGCCTTGCAGAGCCATCTCAGGAAAACATTTAGTCGTTCAAAGTTTTATCAAAAGTAATTTATAATTTTTTTAAAGTTATGCATTTTTTTCCAATACTCCTAAATCTACCGTGAAATTTAAACTTTGAAACTACTTATAACACTATTATTTATCTTTACCTTGCCGGTTGTTAGGAAGCGATCACCCATTCTCATTTTCCCTCTTCCTTTAAGGAACTTGGTTCGTTAGCAGGGGGAACCATAATCATACTTGAAAGTGAGAGGTTGGGCACGTGACCCTTGTGTCTTGACAGGCACGCAGCTGAGGGACGGCCTGTCCTCTGCGTCCTGAGTGCCTTCTGTTCGGTGTTTAGCCCTCTCCCCTGGAGGAATTCTCTTTCTTTTACTGAGGGAACTTCAGATGCACTGAAGGTGTTTTGAACTTCAGACAAGCAAGAGCTTAAAGCAGTGGTTCTCAACCCTCCTAATGCATCCTAGTGCCGCGACCCTTTAATACAGTTCCTCACGTTGTTGTGACCCCCAACCATAACATTATTTTCGTTGCTACTTCAGAACTGTAATTTTGCTACTGTGATGAATCATGTATGTAAATATCTGCTATGCAGGATGTATTTTCACTGTTACAAAGGGTTTGTGACCCACAGGTTGAGAACCGCTGGCTTAAGGAGTTGGTAAGAGCAGATGAGAACTGAGATGTTTTCTTCCCCCTGAGCCGAAGAGATTCATAAACTCTATCAACCTCATTAAAACCAAAATCCAAATTCATTTTGGTTTTCCTGACATTAATGGTGTATTTACTAAGTGCAATCTTTTACTTTGAAAGTTGATTCCATGTGAGCGGCCAAAGGTCTGGACAGCCTACAGATTACCTCCAGAAGCACATTTCAACAAAGCCACGACTCTGAATGATTTCATCGCTGAATGTCTATTAATTGCACTGGCTACTATAACCCACATAAATCAGCGTGCATCTGAGCCCGCTGCAGAGATAATTGCTTCATCATTCACTTTCACTGAGGAAAGTCAAGTGTTACCCGCCTCACCCGGGCTGACATCTTGCAGCTATTTCATGGAGCCTCTCTTGAGTTTGTGATTATTTTTTCTAGGATGAAGCTGAATTCCGAGATAAATTATCTCCAATCAACATTAGTTTGAATTACAGTTTGAATGAATCCACGTTTAAAGAAGGCCTGGAAGTGAAACCCATATTGAACTACTACAGGGAAAATGTCATTCGTGAACAGGTAGGTCACTGGCTGTCTTTGATGGGCCCATCGCAAGCCAGCTCAGGGGTATCCTGTTCCCGGAGCCCTAAGATGAAAGCCAGCTCTTTTTGTTTTTATTCCTGCATGCAGACATGTAACATTTGGGAGCTTTTTCTGACATGTTTCCTAAAACACTGCATCATTGTGTTTTTCGGAAGCCCTTCCTCTGAAGCAACCAAGATTTAATTTGTTCAAAATGTGCCTGTAATCGAAGCAATACAGCTTGTGATCCTCCAAACATTCCCTGAATAGCATTCTTTACAGACGTTTCGGAATGCATTGGAGTTGGGATATCACGTCAACTTAACCTATGTTGGGAGGTCACCGGGTAACATAGGTTAGAGAGCTAGGTAGAGTTCTACATCGTGAAATGAAAACTTTGGTTTGATTTGTGGAATCGTTCAGAATTGTCAAGAGATGTTTACATGGATGGAGCTGGAACATGTTCTTCTTAGCAAAGTATCTCAAGAATGGAAGAAAAAGTATCCAATGTACTTAGCCCTAATATGAAGCAGGTGGAGGTTTTAAAAGATTACTTATAGTAATAAATATCTCTTTGTGCAGGCTCAATAACATCTATGTAATTTAAATATGATTCACTAAATCGGTGGTATGTATTTATTTTCCCATTTTTTATATGTATATATTCATGGAGTTCAAGTGCCATTTTGCCACATTGACATATTACATTGTGGTGAAGCAGGTCTTCTGTGAACTTGTCACTGAAGCAGTGCACACTGGACCCACCAAGTAATGTTCAAAATATGTTTCATAATATCAAATTTTAATGCCACGGTTGTAGTTAAGGGTGTTGTATAATAGTGGATCTCACAGTTAGTTTTCTTTAGAAGACACATTCGAATAATCCCTATCTGTATTTTGCCTAGAAGTCTATATTTATTTTATGTTATCACAGATTCCTAAGAAATTGCTTTTGATCTAAAATTTTGGGCCTTATTTAATGAATTTAATTATGCCTTAAAATGAAAATAGACAAAAATTTTTAAAAAATGAAAAAAAGCATATTGAAAATTTTAAAGATAGGCTTTATGGCATGTTTGACAAATATATCCTTACAATAATTCATTTGTGTTATTTTTAGAATGCACTTCAACAAAGACGCACATGGAATATTTCTGTGACCACGTGTACACATGTTTTTAGCACCCACTTCAGAGTGAGCACATGTGCTGCTTGACTTTCGGCCTTGAGTATGTTTCACTTTAGGCAATGGCCTCTAATTTCACCCCACATGTTGCAAATGACTTTATTGCTGTGGTATTTTATATGCTATCTGTGTTCTCTTTCTTATTTTAAATTACTGGAAAAAAGATCTAAAGTCTTTTTATTTGGGGGGGGTAAGATATCGCCACTAAAATAATGTACTTGGATATACTTTTACTACAGAAAAAATCAATGTTTATGTTTTAATATTTTCATATATTTCTGTTCTAACATTCATCAAGGAAAGGAAATAAATGTCTAATAAATGTGTTTATTTAATAATGATGTCTCCTCATGAAGCTTTTTTTTTAATATTTTATTTTATTTTATTGAATCATAGCTGTGTACATTAGTTCAACCATGGGGTACAGTGTGGGGGCTTCACATGCAATCTGAGATATTTTATCAACCTGGTTGACATACCGTTCATGATATTTTCTCGTTTACTATATGAAAACATTTTGGATCCGTATTTAGAAGTTTTCTCCTGACCCTTCAAATATGTACCACCCATGTGATCTCACCCTTTGTCCCAACTGCCCCCACCCTCTCCCTCCCCTTCCCTCCCTCTCCCCTTTCCCCATCTTCCTGTGCAATAAATGGGTTGTAGCCTTCACTTGAACGACAAAGAATTTGTCTCATATTAGGGGTGTATACATTGGATACTTTTTCTTCCATTCTAG
>CAUYON010114843.1:0-128619 GCA_963573935.1 Arctocebus calabarensis | reverse complement strand
GGTATACATGTACCACAATTTATTAATCCATTCGTGGGTCGATGGGCATTTGGGCTTCTTCCACGACTTAGCAATTATGAATTGGGCTGCAATAAACATTCTGGTACAAATATCTTTATTATGATGTGATTTTTGGTCTTCCGGATATATACCCAATAAAGGAATGATAGGATCGAATGGCAGATTTATTTTTAGATCTCTAAGTATTCCCCAAATATCTTTCCAAAAGGAATATACTAGTTTGCATTCCCACCAACAGTGGAGAAGTGTTCCCCTTTCTCCACATCCACACCAACATCTCTGGTTTTGGGATTTTGTTATGTGGGCTAATCTTACTGGAGTTAGATGGTCTCTCAAAGTAGTTTTGATTTGCATTTCTCTGATCATTAAGGATGATGAGCATTTCTTCAAAAATCACATCATAATAAAGATATATGGCCTCATTTATTTTTCACAGTAAAGTGTTTTTAAAAATTGAGCAAACATTTGAATAACAGAAGATTTCCCACGAGAGCTCCAACACCTGAAATATCAGCAGACGACGCTGACCAGCTGCACCTGTTGTCGTGGGCACGGTCTATTCATCCTAGTCCCAACTAAGGGACCTTATTTAATCTGGTCACCTGCCGCCCAGGTGTTTGAGTTTGAGACTTTGAGTTATACTGAGGATGTCTGGATATTCTCAGAGGGGAGATGGCCCTGTTGGAAATGTCCTCCCAGGTGAGAGATGCAGAAACGCCTGTGAGCCCACTCTGCCCTAGAGCGCTTCCCAACCTGCCCTGGTCAGCCCTGAATGAGGCCGGACCTGTGGCTGCCCTGCCCTTCAGAAGCAGGTGTCGGTCAGCGAGGGCTGGGGCCCAGATGTCCCATCCCGTTTGATTCAGGTTTCCTGCTGAATCTCCGCAGCACCTACAGCCTGGTGGCTTTTCATTCTCTTCTGCCCTGGACGTTTTTCCAACGTGTGAATTTGCTTTCTTGTTCTTTTCCAGGGTAGGTCTCCTTGCTTGGTGAGAACATTCTGCTGAGTTGGGGCAGAGGCTTTTGCATAAGCCACTTTTCTCAAAGGCTTTTCCCTCCTTGCTTTCCAAGACCCCACCTACCTGGCTCATCTTCCTTCTCTGCCTATATGTCTGGCTTGCTGTCTCCCTCACAGGGGTGGGTGGGGACAGCAAGGGGCAATAGTCAGAGAAGCTTCAGGAGCAGGGAGCATTTGGTATGGCTGGGGTGCTACAGCCAAATATGGCAGGAAAATCAGGCATGGGAAAGAGAGCGTGTGGCAGGTCACAGAGTAGGAAGGGGCCAGGCACGTTTTTGGAACATGCAGTAGGCAGGAAGATAGAGCACTCGTGGGTATAGGTTTTAGGGGAGGGTTGACTAAAGGATGGCGAGAGTGAGGAAGGAAAGGTAGGCTGGACCCAGAGTGCAAAGGGCCATGAATGCTGTGTTCGCTTTTGGGCTTCATGCTGAGGTCAGTGGGAGCCATTGGAGGTTTAAGCCAGAGAGCAATGTGGGCAGATCTGGGTTTTGGAGAGAGCAATGTATTTACTGGAAGCGAGACAAGAGACAAGGGGAGCAGAGAAAAGACAGCAGCAGGAGTCCACACAGGCGACAAAAGGCTGAACTGGCATCAGTATGGCCAGGATGGCAGGCAAGGAGAGGCTGTTTGAGGGACACCTCTCCAGATCATATGTGTAGGGCAAGGAAGAAGGTGGAGGGAGAGACAGGACCAAAATGTCTAATGATGAGGGACTCTTAAATGAAGGTGATTCCAGTAAGACAGACAGAGGAGAGAGGACAGATTACAGGAAGGTACAATGAGTCTGGTTTTACAACTGGGCAAGTATAAGTTGAGTAGGCCTTGAGTGAAATGCTTAGAAGCCAAAGTGTTTCAGATTTCAGATTTAAAAAAAAATTTTGGAATATTGCATTATATGTGTGCAAATATTTAAGCATTGTACAATAAATCTGAAATCTGAACATCCTAGCAGCACTCAAAGAGTTTGGGCTTTCAGATTTTCGATTTGGGATGCTCAAACTATAATTAATATACAAAACAGAGATGCACTTTGGGGTTCATAAGTATCAGTTTGCACACTCTGCAATTTATGGGAGTGTATATGCTTGTTTTCAAACTCATAAAAGATTCATAATGTATTGGTGTACAGAGCACTTCGCTATTAAGGAAAAGTCATTTTCCTTCTGCTCTTGATGCCTGGGAAAATCACATTCAGTCTTCAAGGCTTGCCTGAAAAGTCATCTTTTCCAGGTAGAACTACTAACTTTCCCCCTGTGCTCTCTATTCTTACCTTATAACAGCCCTTAATCTAGGCATCTAGAGTTCACTATCCAGTATCTCTCTCACTTCATGATAAGAATATTTATTGTAATCTTTAAATCTCCCATCTGGCACAGTGTTTAATGTATGGAAATTGTTACTGAAAGTCAAAGAATGAATACATAATATTTTTTATATCTTTCTTACTGCTTTAAATCCAAGGGACAAAGAAACCCAAGCCCTGGGCTCAGTCACGCAATGACCTAAGACCAGATCCCTGGGGACTTTTTATAGCATGGCCTTTCTGGGAAACTTCATCCTTGGGTCTTACAAAACATATATTTGCCCTGTGCCATTATTTATAAATTAGAGCCCATGTGGAAATTAGGATTTCCACAACTCAATCTGAATTTCTTGTTTCTTTTGATAAGTCAGGAGATCTGGAGACATCAAACAGGTGCTTTTTTCCCAATTTGCCACACTCCCCACTATTCCCCAAGGATTCCCCAACACGGGGGTGGGGGGGCAGTTGCTATGTCATATCACACTTGCACTGTTGTTTTTTCTTACACAGAGGAATATTATTATATGGCTGTGCCTTTAATAAACATGGAAACAAAATAAAGCTGGAGTGGGCCTTATGACTGCAGAAGAATGAGAGGAGACTTTTTTTTCTGGCGGAAGTAATCACTACTCTTAAGTGTTGTCTTTAAGGTGCAAAGGACCCCTTGCTTCACTCATTTTCACATGCACTCCCTTCACTGTGACACCTGTGCCCAAAATCCCATGAAGCAGGACTCATCCTACAGAGAAGCCCTGGGACACTATGCTTAGGAGAGTGACCTATCTAGGTTTCCTTGGGTAACTTCCTTATAAACATTCCTTAGTCTGGTCAGGTGTAGTGGCTCCTGCCTGTAATCCCAGCACTCTGAAAGGCCGGGGCCAGTGGATTGCTTGAGACTCAGGGGTTCGAGACCAGCCTGAGCAAAACTGAGACTCCAACTCTACTAAACATACAAAAACTAGCTGGGCACTGTGGCTGCTGCCTGCAGTCTCAGCTAGTTGGGAGGTTGAGGCAGGGGGATCCCTTGAGCCCAGGAATTTGAAGTTGCTGTGAGCTAGGCTAATGCCAAGGCATTCTAGCCTGGGCAACAGAGTCAGACTTTGTCTAAAAAAACAAAAAAGCAAAAATAAAAACAAAATAACAACCACAAAACATTTCTTGGTCTATTACCATGGTTCTTAATCCTGGATTTCATTAGGATCATTCGCGTTGCTCTTCCAAAATACTGTTCTGGGGATCCATCTAAGACCCATGACACTTGAACCTCCAGAGGCAGCTATCACGGTCCCCATAATGTGACAGCTATGCCAGACTATGTTCACTGTGGGGCTCTCTTCTCAAGACAGGGCGAGGTCAGACGCAACCCTGAGAGTGGAAGTAGATTGTGCATCCCGGGTGCCCTGTGGTCTCACTTGGCCCTTGTCCTGCCTCAAACCACTAAAACGGGAACTCCAAAGGGCAGGGATTTTTTTTCTCTATTTTTTTTCCACTATTGTCTTGGTACCTGGAACAGCAGTGAGCAAATAACACACCCTCAATAAATGTTCATTGAAAGAATAAATAAATGGAGACGTGGATAGGCCCAACTTACCAAGGGTCAGGATCTCCCTGCCTCTTTGCAGAAGACTTCTGGTTTATTCTACACAAGCCAGTGTGGTGTCGTCCCAGGCTTTAGATGCTCAATGTTTCTGGAAGAGGCATGGAGGTCAGCTGGGACAATTTTTCTTAAACTAAAGGCATCTGTGTTCTCACCATCTGTATATTTTTCTGAACTGCATCTACTTAGTTTCTTTACATCGATTCCTGTTTACTTACAGACATTTGTCTGACGACGAAAACTTAAAAAAAAAAAATCAGTCTTCAAAGGAAAGACTATGTGCACGTGCCAGAAATAGCAAGTGTGTATAAAGGAAAGAAATCAAGTTATGAAATGTAGCTGGATGCTGTTGTCTGCTGAGTGATGCAAGCCTGCGCCTTCCGCTCTTACCATTATGAAGAGAGGTTTGGAAACATTCACAGCTGTGTTAAAGACGTGCTTGCATTGGGCTGAGACTTTCTCTTGGAATCAGAGGCTAGAAAGAGAGTTCAAAAGTGACACCTTTCTCCCTGTGAGTTAGTATTATTTAATGCCAGGTCCATGTATATCATCTAGACCTATCCATAGGGCACTCATCCCACTGGGGAAATCTTCAGGTAGTCCTAACTCCTCATTTTGTATGACTTAGACTCAAAAAGGTCCAAGGTCATGTTCATTAATTCATTCATAGATTCATCTTTTATCTGTCCAATACCTCCTCTATGCCTGGTACCATGTCCCAGCCATGATGGAGTGACCATCCCAGGGCCAGAGAAGGGGCTGCCGACTCCTAGTACAGGACCCTTTCTCTGTCCATTCCTACCTGGCAGAGGCAGAAGGTGTTTTTATAATTTCCACCCACCCCTTGCATGCATGAGTGACTTGGGAACTTGGTGTTACATTAATGTCTTTTTGTTTTAATAAAGCAGCTCCATTTTCACCTCATCCTGAGCTCCACATCCCTGCAGCGCACACTTTGAGAACGCTGCTAATTTCAGCGTCTGGCTTCCAGACCCAGACGTCAAAACAACTACCTTTCATCTCAGGTTTGTAACACAGAAAACCTTCAATATTGGGAACAGATAGCCTCGAAGGTGGGTTCATATCTCTCAGCACGATTGCTGTAACTTAACTCTCCTGCACCCGATCAAGGCTTTCTCTCTGCCTCGTAGGTATTTTAATACAAATGTTCCTTTCATTTGACTGATTGAAGGTCTCCAACCTGCAATAAATGAAACATCTGATCCCCTTGAATCCAAATCACTTTTTCTTTGATTTTCTTTTACTTCTATTTCTTCGTCCTTTGTTCTACAGCTCGAGTCAAATTTCCCTTTAGAAATTGAAAGAATGTGTGTGGGTTTTTCCTGCCTTTTTTTTTTTTTTTAAACCAAGCTCTCGTGCAGCCTCTGGTTCATGGACTAGAATATTAAGATCGAATTCAATGGCAGACTGTCTCCAGCAACGTGCTTCTCATGCCTTTGCTACCCGCCCCCTCGCCATTTGTCGGCAATGGCTGTTGAAATTAGCCTCCTCATACTAGTCACCCAAACTGGCTTCCCGAATAACCCCTGGACATGAAAGAAAATAAGACTAAAGATTTTTTCCTCTGCTGAAAGAACTAAGTCATCCGTGCACAAAGGCCTCCATGTTGGTATCTGACGATGCAGTTGGGCATTTAATTGCCTTTTTAATGACTTAGACCATCACATGTTGCTGGGCCCCCGGTTTCAGGTAACAGACTGGAGGAGTTTGTTGGTTCCTGGAGTGACCAGCCTGTGCATAAGCTGGTGAAGCCCTTTGTGTGATCACTTCTCTGATCGTGTCCCGTGTTCTAGCTTAGCCAGGACATATATCTGCTTAGTGGTCTCGGCCTTGGCGTGTGCTGTGGGAAAGAGTGCTGATTATTACATGCTGATTAAACTGTCTCCCTCCTTGAATTAGTAGAAAGTTTGTCCCTTCAGGGAGCTTGGGGAGATATCAGGACAGTCACAGGAATGTCCTATTGCAGTCTGCTATGGCCTAAATGTTTGTATGCTCCTCAGAATCCATAGGTTGAGGCCTAATCCCCAGGATGATGGTTTCAGGGAGGTTACTAGGTCATAAGGGTAAAGCTCTTATACAGGAAATCAGATCCATTATAAAAGAGGCCTGAAGGAGTTTTTTCACCCCTTTCCACCATGTGAAGGACACAGAAAATAGATGCCATCTCTGAAGATGGGCCTTCACCAGACACCAAATCTGCCAGCACCTTAATCTTGGACTTCCCAGCCTCCAAAACTGAGAGAAATAAATTGCTGCTGTTTATAGGATATTTTGTTATAGCAGCCCAAATGGACTGAAACATACTCCTGAAACTTTGACCTGCTGCTGTTTTAGGGCCAGCCAGACTTCCTGAGCCTGTGCAATCTTCTTGGCCACAAGGAACTTGCTCTTCCAATGAGTTTATCTCTTGACCCCCAGATCTCACTTTCTACCCATGATTGCCCCCAGTCATTTGTCTCCTGGCATTTACACATGCATAGTCCTTTTCCTTTTCCTTTTTTTTTTTTTTGGTTGTTGTTTTTTTTGGTGCAGTTTGGCTGGGGCCAGGTTTGAACCCACCACCTTTGGTATATGGGTCTGGCACCCTACTCAGTGAGCCACAGGCACCACCCGCATAGTCCTTTTCCATGCTGTACCAGGGTTGTGCTGTGTGACCCAAAAGAAAACAGAAGATAGGAAGCTATATCTCTTCTGAGAATGAGTTGTAAAGGACTGTGGCTTCCATCTTGGGGGACCACAGATGTGCCCTCTCTTTCTCTCTTCTTCCTTTGTTCACTCCCTCCTTTCCTTGGATCATTTGCTTTGGGGAAAGCAAGCTTTGTTGTGAGCAGCCCAATGGAGAGGCTCACATGACAAGGAGCTGAAGTCTTCAGCCAGCAGCCAGTGACAAATAAAGGGCTCTGGCCAACAACCATGTGAGCAAGTTTGGAAGTAGATATTCTAGCCCCCCTTGAGCCTTAAAATAATGTCAGCCCCAATCATGAGCTTGACTGTGACCATATTAGAGACCTAACACCACTCAGCTAAGATGCTTCTAGATTCCTGACTTCAACAACTGTATGAGATAAAATGTTTGTTGTTTTAAGCTGCCAAGTTTGGGGGTAAGTTGAAAGGTAGTGATAGGTATCTAAGACACTATGTGAACCAGTCCCAAGGTTCTCTGAGGTGTTCAATTTGTGTGACACAGAATGTTTATGTCCCTTAATTTGTATTCTCAGTTTTTCCTTCATTAGAGAAACCCTCTGTCTTTCAGTGGAAACTTGACCATAAGATTAACACTACATTGTTATGTTAGAATAAACACTACATTGTCCAGGTCCCCTTACAACTAGATATGATCATACGGAACTATATTCTGGTAGGCATATATGGAAATGGTATGTGCAACTTCTGGTGATTTCCCTTACTAGGGGGGATGAATCTTTCTTTCTATCTTCTTCCTTTCTGTGAGCTGAAACTGTCTGTAAGATTGGAGCTCCAGCAGCCATCTTGAATAATGCAGTGATGATGCTGAGCAACAACAGAGAAGGCATAAGGGTACCTGACACTGAGGACTGCCAATCAAACCTGAACCACCAACCTGAAAATTTTACAAAGGGGCAAAGTAATTCTCTGTCTTGCTGAAGTCACTACTTTTTGGGAGGTTCCATCCCTTTGCGGCTGACCCTAGTCTGAAATCTAAACTTTAATTTGATCTACCTGATCCAAAAACAATGGTCATGGCTCATGCACTGGACTGGATAGGCTCCTGAATGGAGAGTGTCATTATGTACCCATGTGTCTTAGTGATCTGTTGACACCAAAGCAGACAAAATATGAGAGAAAGAAGAGAGAGAGAGAGAGAAACAGGCCTTAATACTTTAATACTCATCACTTGCTAAGTGGCTTTGTCTTATTTCTTGTGTTCTTCCCTCTTCTAAAGGTTCCCCCATTCCTGAGCTCTAATGTTACCCCAGAGGATTATCTCTCCCCAGGAGAACTTGCATTCTCCAAGAGGCTTTGTGTGTGTGTGTGTGTGTGTGTGTGTGTGTGCAGTTTTTGGCCAGGGCTGGGTTTGAACCCGCCACCTCCAGTATCTGAGGCTAGCACCCTACTCCTTTGAGCCACAGGCGCCACCCTCCAAGAGGCTTTTGATGTCCTAGCTGTGGTCAGAGGCCTCTCCCTGCTCACTAGGCTCTCAAACTCTTGAGAAGCTTCCCCCATTCTAATAGGTCTATTACTCCTGTTCTCTAAACCATAACAGTCCCTCAGAGCACCCCTTGATCCAGTAGAACCTAATGCTTCTCAAAGCCTTCCTGTGTTCCCTGGTCCCTGATTCCTCCAGAAAATTCCCTCTGTCTTCCAGGACCAAACACTCCTCTGGAGCCCGCTCCCTGCCCCTTAGGTTCAAAAATGCACCCAAGGGCTCTCCCTGACTTGCGGGCCCTGATGCTCTCTAGTGCTTCCTTTGTCTCATTAGTGATAACCTCCCCACTCTCCAGATGTTCCCACTGCCCCCGCCCTGCCCCACAGACTTCCCTGGTCACTTGGGCTTGAATGTCCATCACAATCCCCAGTAGTACTCAGTTGGCCTTACCACTTCCAGGGGCTCCCCCTCCCCTCCCCAAGGAAAATTACTTTGTCCGCAACCCCTTCAAAGTCCCCTAGAGACTTCTTCCTTCTCCAAGACTCTAACACTTCCCTGCTATCTAGGTCCCAGCACCAGACCTGGGTTTCTCCCTGCCCTATCGGCCTAAGCCTCCCCTCAGAAACTCCCTACCCCCTGGTGCCTTTCCCAGACCCAACAGGTCACAGTGTCCCACAGAAGCATCTCCACACCCCAGCAGCTCAAATTCTCATAGGGGAGGTATTTTGATGTGGCCAGACTGATCTGGTCACACTGTACAGCTGCTGCTTAGTTTGTGTATGGTCTCCTTCTGTCCCAGTTTTCTGAGCCAAAATACAGGTAATAATAGCACCCACAGCTGGGACCAGGATGAGGCAGGTGGGACAACTAGGTCTCAAACTTAGGGAGGCCTCAGAACTCCTCACTTGCCTTCCCAGTTCTGGGCCTGAAGTGCCACTTCCCAATACTACTGTGAGGATTAAATGAGTATAGAAGTAAGAAAACATAGATAAGCCAGGCACATGGAAAGTGTTCTGCTAGTGTCACAACCCAGAACTCTGTTCAGAATGAATGTTTGTGTGTCCCCCTGATTCATAGGTTGAAGCCTAATTTCTAATATGATGGTGGTTGAAGGTGGGTCTTTAGGTTATGAGGGTGGAGCCCTCATGATGTGATTAGTGCCCTTATAAGAAGAAACATGAGAGAGATCTCTTTTTCTGCCACGTGAGGATATGGTAAGAAGGTGGCCATCTACAAACTAGCAAGGGATCCCTCACTAGGAACCAAACCATCTGGAACCTTGCTCTTGGACTTCCCAGCCTCCACACCTGTGAAAAATAAACTTCTGTTGTTTAAGCCACCTAATTTATGGTATGGTATTTTGTTATAGCAGTCTGAACTAAGACAAACTCCTACCAAGGCCTGACTTTGACCTTATAGGCCCAAATAAATCCTGGAAAGCTTTCTTCTCTACTGCAAGTTTAAATGCTCCTACCAATGCAATCTTCTTGTCTTATGGACCCTGTGCTCCCCTGTGCAGTATTCTCTCCATGGGGCTGATCTCAGAAGGCTCATTCCACCCACCCATTCTATCTAGTTGCTCCCCTCTACCCCTGAGGTCCAGATCCCTGGGACCATCCAGGAAGGGTCTGAGGTTCTTTCCTGGGACCAGTTTCTTCATGCTACAGGGTGATGGGGGCACTGACAGAGGGGCTAGTGGTAGTGAGGCCCCTAAGGGGTAAACAGCTGCTGCCACTCCACACCAGCAATTCAGCCATCCTGGGATGAGGACTCAAGAAACAAACAAACAAAAAATGACAAGAAGTAAGGACAGGGCTGAGCTGCCTCTGTTCTATGTCCAGGCCTGCGAGGGGGGCAGAGAGAAGCAAGGTGGGGGCCAGTCCTTGAGGGCTTATGGCTTGATGAGGGGTCAGACATTTTAGAAGTCCCCCTAAAACAGTTGCTAAATAGAGTAGATAGGGGCACATGTCTTTGTGCCACAAATGGCCTTAGCATGAGGGACATAGTGGCCATAAAACAGAACAGGGAGAAGATTCGTTAGAAATGGCCCTGATACCTTTCTGTCAAATGACACATATTCATAAATTTCTTCATCCATTGAGGAATTTATATATTGAGCTCCTTCTGTATTCAAGGTACTATTCTAGTTGCTTAGAATACAAAACTGCACAAAACAGAAACAACTCTGCCAGTGGGAGCTTCTATTCTAGTAGGGGAAATGAAATAAACGATGAATGCCCGTGGTCTTCTTTTCCCAGAAGAAGACGCTGAGACAAGGGTTCCAGTGCAAATTATTGATTATAGAAGAGCCCCCTGGGGAGCTCTGTCAGGACACAGAGAAGTAGGGCAAGAAAAGAGGAGAAGCCGAGGAAAGCTGTTGTCTCACATGAGGGTCCCACTTTGGCCAGATCCTGTGGGGAGCTCTGGCGTGTAAATGATATCTCAGAGCCTGCCTGTCTTTGCAGAATGGTTGCTGGGTCTTATGCTCCCACATTCACCCCAGCGAGGGAGTAAACCTCTAGGCACTGCTTCTTCCCTATGCACTCCATGGACACAGGCAGCTGTAGGGACCTGAGGTCCCAGCCAGGAAGGAAGTTGCAGATGTGAACCTTTTAGAGGCAGCTCACATGGTGACTGGCAGGTGGGTGCACAGAACCAGCAATAGGGGCCTGAGGGTTCTGAGCAGAGCATTCATGCACCAGATACACAGTGACAGGTATAATAAGCATTATAGGCTTTTTTAGCGGGGGAAGCACTAATTCACCCCTCCCAATGTTTCCCTCCACACGCAGGAGCTCCCCGAGAGTCTCTATACCCTGTACTTGCTCTGCCCCAAGGGAGGTAGGATGCTGAGGTCCCCTGACACTGATTCTAGGAGCGCTCAGTCCTGCCTTCATTTCTTCTCTTATTTCTGTTTCTATTAAGACCCCGGGCAGAGAAAGGGAGAGCAGCTTCCTCAGGGACCACCTGTCTGAAGAGCAACATCACGCCACAAGAGTGAGGAGTGATGGGTGCTCTTCCCATTGGAGAAGTGAATGGTCACAGGGAAAAAGAGACTGCGGGGATGTCTGGGGAGTGGCGGGGGGAGCAGGCCAGGCAGAGGAGCCGCTCCTGCATGAACCAGGATGGGAGTGTGCAGGGCCCTTAGAAGGAGGAGCCAGTGTGGGCATGGAGTACACAGGCAGAGGGTCCAGCAGGGGCTGGCTGGGTGGGACCAGCAGGCTAGGCTCAGGCCTGGGATTGTGCTACATGGGAGGGAAACTAGTGGTGGCTTTCAGGAGGGGATAGCATGATCATGATTAAAAGGATCCCACTGGCTTCCAAGTACAAAAAGACAGTAGGAGACAGGGGAGATGGCTAAGAGACCAGTGAGGGCATCATAGCAATAGTCCAAGTGCAAACTCATGGCGGTTTGAGCTGGATTCTTCTGCAGCTAGTGGGGAAAGAGGGCTGGGTTTGCAATATGCTTTGGAGGCAGAGTCTGCTGGTTTGGTTAATGAGCTGACTGTGTAGTGTGTGGGGATAGGGGCGGTCGTGAATTCTACAGCAGCTACAGAGGATGCCACAGCCACACACCCTCTCTTTCCCATTTCAGAGGCCCCAACTGCCAGCCTGATTGCTGGAGTCCACTCTGCCTGTGTGCCCATGTGCTCATGGAAGGCCGGAGGATCCCCCAGGGGCTGGCGGGAGCTGGTGTATTTGCAGCCCGGCGCCTTCACCCCCAGGCCTGTGCCACACGCTGTCTCCCGGAGTTCCCCAGCAGCCCGGATGCAGCTGCCCCCAGCAGTAACTCGTGTGGCAGCACACAATGTTATGGGCTCATCTCTTTTCCGTCTCACCTCTGCATTTCCTCTCATTGCCTCCCGAGAGCACCTGACAAACAAAATGTGCACTGAAGCTTTTGGTCGAATCAACCCAGAGAGGGACAGTGCCATTCACAGGGATAAGGAAGACCTGGGAAAAGGCTGGGAGGAGGTTTGGTGGGGAGAAGGTTTGGGAGGGGAAGTGGGAGATGCCCATGTGAAATTCCAGCCAAGCCACTGAGCAGACAGGTGGAAACACAGGTCCAGAGAGTGGAGGGAGGGGGTCAGGTGGGGAAATAAAGAGACCTTCACCTTCTGACTTTTTTGACTATTGAATGGATAAGACTGACAAGTAACAGTTCAGGCAGGGACTAAGCCTAAGTTACTCTCATATTTTCCAGGGACCTCCAAGCTCAGCAGCACCCTGCTTACCCAAGGGGCCACATAGCCATCTTCAGATGGATGCAGTTGGCCTATCTGAAAAGCTCAAGCTTTAAAATCAGACAGCCCTGAGCTAGAATAGAAGCCTGGCTCCATCTCTTCATAACACATCAGCCTCAGACAAGTCAATTAACTACTCAGAGTCTTGAGTCCCCTCCCTATCAAATAATGACAATATGGGTAGAATTGTTGGGATAATAAGATTTTTCAAAAGTCATGCTGCACAGGATTTAACTAAAAGAAGAATTTAATGCATTTTGCTTAATTCTTTTTCTCTGGAAGGAAAACGGTACAGCCACTTTTTTTTCTATTTCTTGTCTGTATATATTTCTTCCATGGTTTCTGAATAATTTTTGGTGACCCATGCAGTGAGTGAATCACAAGAGGTTTGATCTTCATTTGGCACTTTTGAATGTCCTTGAACTGCTACTACTGCAGGACAAGCCCAAGATCATTCAGATAAAAATCTCAGGATGCTCTGAATTAGCCTTCTACCTCACCAAAATCAAAAGTTTAGGAGAAAGAGAGAGAGAGAGAGAGAGAGAGAGAGAGAGAGAGAAGTTAGGGAAGGAAAGAAATTAATCAACTGGTTCTTTTCCTTAGGGCTGAATGCTACTCTAACTTTGCTCATGCCCATTACTGAGCTGTTATGTGGAGTCACAAATTAAAGTACAAATACCCGATTTGAGTATAAAGGTCTCAGGCTATTTGCAGACTGTGTAAGCTGGAGTCTCTGACCCTGGCCCTGGCTTTCAGAAATCCCCAGCTCAGGTGAGGTGAGGTGAGGAGGACGTTGGGTCCCTTTCCTGGGGAAAGGCACAACTTGCCCTTGGCCTTGGCCATGGCGGGCCCTGGCTCGGGTGCAGACTCCCTGTACTACGCCCTGTGGAGCATGGCTCAGCGCTGCTGTGTAAGGGGCGTTTGTAAGCTCTTTAACATGTCCTGTAGTTAGTTTTAAAGGGTCTCCATGTCCTTAAAGCTCTCTAAACACAATCGCCTCTCTCTTCCTTCTTCGTCTCTTGCCTGCATTTTTCATCTCCAGATTTGTTTCAAGCGTGATTGGAAGCCTGCTGTTGTGAGTTTGCATGGAGGAGGCGAAGGCGGCTCATGTCCTCCTGCTTGTTACTTGCAAGAAGGCAAACATCAAAAGGCCCGGAGCCGGCTCCCTACGTGGCCCAGATCTTCCTGTATAATGTCGAGAGGAAATTGGGGCCTTTGTGCTTCCCTTGCTCAGATCATATCAATTCAGTTTTCCCGTCACTTAATTTGTAGTTGGAGTCGTCCTCACAGGCACAGCAGTGGTGGGTCAGGAGGGAGAGAGGGAGCAGGCTGGGTGCCTGGGTGGGAAGGGTTTCAGAAGTGAGGGGAGGGACAGGCCAGCCTAATTTAGAATAAACCCCTAGCCAAGGGAATGGAGAGCTGCTGTGGCATTAACCCCGGTGCCCCGGCGTCCCCAGCAATCAGCTGCTTTCTTTGTGGAATCCTTAGAATGAGGAGATAACTGGTCATTGGGATAACTGATCATTAGAGGCCTTTCTTGCCTGCGATTCTGCAATTCTACTCCCGGTTCTGACTTAAAATATGACGTTGGCCACATCACTTCATCTCTGGGCCTCCTTTTCCTCATCTCTAAGGTGGAGGCTGATGAGTGGGGGCCATGTAGGTGCTTAGTCACTCCCTGGAAGGCGAGAGAAGCCCAATAAATGGCATTTAAATATGAGTCTCTTTTTTTCTGTACCTCCTGTGGATACACGGGGCTACCCAGGGTTTCTTCATTTGATACATTTATTCTTCTAAACATTTTAGGCTTTGGGGCCATGTGTGGTTCCCGTCGCATACTTTTTTCCAACTATAAAAAAGCGTTCTTAGCTTCCTTCCAGGTTGTACAAGCACATGCCATGGGCTGGAGTTGGCCTATGAGCCATAGTTTGCCCGTCCTTGCTCAGGTTCAAACCCAAACTCAGTCACTTCCCAGCTGTGTGACTTTGGGTAAGTCATTGAACTCTCTGATCACCATTTTCTTCATCTATGAAATGAAGATTATAACTATCCTTATTGCAGTACTATAAGGATTGTGATATGCATATGATATATGAAATGAAGATTATAACTATCCTTATTGCAGTACTATAAGGATTATGATATGCATATGATATATGAAATGAAGGTTATAACTATCCTTATTGCAGTCCTATAAGGATTATAATATGCATATGATACATAAAGACTATCTGGCATAGAGTTAGCATTTAATAGTGGTTATTAGTATTGTTATTAACTTATACCTGGGAATTTGGGGTCTTCCTACATAAACACTTAATTGGAGACATAGTTTTGTTTTTCTTGCTACAGGGTCAAGCAGGAATCTCTGAGCATAGGGCTCCAGACATTTCCAGGCTCAAGATTTATTCTTTCATTCACTTGTTCGCAAACATTTATTGAGCCTTTACTACATGCCAGACACTATAACAAGAATAAGGGATATAGGAGAGCATAAAAAGACCAAATCTTGCCTTTAAGAAACTCATATTCTACTGAGGGGGATAGATGGTATGTGTGTAAATAAGGGCATAGCTAATATGTTAGAAGGAAAAAAGGACCCTCAGAAAAATAGAAAAATGAATTGGGTGGAGGGATAGGAAATGCTTGTGGGGGATATGGTTGATTATTTTATGTAGGGAGATATGAGAAGGTCTCATTGGGAAGTTACATGAACAGAGGCAGGAAAGAGGAAGTGTCAGGAACAGAACTCAGCCTACAGGGGGCAGCAGGTGCAAAGGCCCTGAGGCTGGAATGCACTTGACCTGCTGCAGAACATCACAGAAGCCAGGAGCCCAGGAACACCAGTGAGGCCAGAGTTAAGTGTGATAGACAAGCGGTAGAACAGGTATCAGAGAAGGAGGGGACCTCCATCTGGGAGGGGGAGGGGTGCAGACCATGTTGGGTCTTGCAGGCCATTGTAAAGTCTTTCCGGTACAAGGATGCTGGGACGGTGGTCAGATCCTTCTGTCATTCCCACCGTGGCCTTTTGTTCTTCCAGTCAACTCACATCCATGCAGCAGCCACTCTGTGCCAGACAGCATTCTTGTCCCTGTGCTGTAGACACACACCATCATCTTTGCTCTCAGGAATTCAAAATCAAATAAACACACAAGATATGAATCAAATAAACACACAAAAATAAGATCACTCCCTGGAAGGTTGATAAAGGTGTAAGAGGGGAACTGAACTGTTCAGGCAATCAAAGAAGCTACCCTATGGAAAGGGACAGTGGCACTCAGGTCTGAGTGTTAGCAGGTGACATCATGGCCCCTTCAAGGAGAGAAGGTGGAGAGTGAGGGGAGTCTGTGGAAGCTGGAGTGAAGTACGGTGACCAGCTGGATCCCCCCCGGCCTTTGGCCTGGGCCAAGACCCTCTTTCCTTTTTCCTGAGAGCCAGGAAACCTCAGAAGTGACTAAGGCAAGGGTTGCTGTAATCACACCTGCAGTTGAAGATTACTCTGACTGCCCTCATGGAGGGGACATCCCGTTTGATTTGGGGCCCAGAGTTCAGAGCTTATTACAGCTGTCAAGTTGAAAAAATAGAGTTTCTTTAAGAAGAACAGAGACAGGGAGGCTGGAAGGAGGTAAATGGATGCTGGAAGTTTTTTTTTTTTTTTTTTTTTTGCAGTTTTTGGCCAGGGCTGGGTTTGAACCCAGCACCTCCAGCATTTGGGGCTGGCGCCCTACTCCTTTGAGCCATAGGCGCCACCTGATGCTGGAAATTTTTCACAGGAGGACTTGGTAGAAGATTAACTGTGTGGGGGTGTAGTAAGGAAGGAGTGCCAAAATGCCTCTGAGATTTAGGATTTGTGCCCCCAGATGATGGTGGCCGGGATGTTTGCAGGAGGACCAAAGCCTTGGCAGTCTGTGATCTGCCAGAATAGGGCCCTTTGGAAGTAAGGACCACGGCTAGTTCCCTGCAGGTGCCAGGTCGGTGAGGAGGCGAGGGGCCCTTCAAGCCAGTCCTTCTCCAGAAAGTCAAGAGGCCACACTAGGAAACGAGTAGAACTGGCTAACGTGGTATGAGATCAAAACTCAGTCTAGAAATGGTGAGAAGGAGGCTTAAACATCTGTGAGGTTTACAATGAACTGTATCAAAGGGGCTCACATTCCGCTGGTGGATCTCTCCAGGCACCTGTTGACCTCAGCAGCTCATTCCTCCTCCCCCCACCTCCCTCTCTCCTCGGGATCCTCCTTCCCGTCCCTTTGAGGGTCTATTTCCAAAGATCCTTTTGGAAAGGAACCTGGAGCTCCTTCCTGCCTCAGGGCCGCTACAGTGTTGTTCCCTCAATTGCTGGGCCTCTCCTCTCCAGCTCTTCCCTTACTTAACTCCGTTTCCTCCGTGAGTGCCACGGTCACCTGCCCAGGTAGCTTTCTGATCCCATCCTTGGAGCATCCTTCACTTTTCCAGTGTGGCACTTTTCACAGCCATTAAATACTTATTCTTAGCATTTTCTTTAACTTTAAGTCGATTTTGATCCCTGGTGCCCAGGACTGTGTTGGCCTTTAGATGTGGGTAATGAACAGCCTCTTACCAATGGTTAGAGAATGAATGAACCAGCTGGGGCCGTGCAGTATGAGCCCTGGGTGAGTCCAACAAACTCAAATCATCCAATCGTATTTTAGAGAGAAAAGCTTTTGCTTTACATCTCCTAAGCATACCTGCATTTTACGAGAGAAAATAAACCTTAGGCTAAAGGAATGCACCCCTTGTAATGGAGAAAATATTTTAAAGATATTAAATGCCTGTGGTTTTCATCCAAGGCCTGTATAAATCATGCTCCCTCCAGCCACTCCACCGTCACTGCTCCAGTGAAGGGTGAATGCCACCTTGAGAAGGGATGTGATTCGAGGGAGGAGAAGACGCTGCCGGCTGAAAGCGGAAGTGAAAGCTACTTTCTGGCCCAGCAGCAGCCGGGAGGAAAGAGAAGGGCATGAGCAGGTGGGGGAAGCTGGCAAGTGCCACCGGGGTTCCCAGTGTCGCCATCGGGGGTACGTGCTGGAGCCACGTGCTCTGTGTCAGCAACAGCATCACCCAGAATG
Source organism: Arctocebus calabarensis (assembly GCA_963573935.1). NCBI lineage: Eukaryota > Metazoa > Chordata > Mammalia > Primates > Lorisidae > Arctocebus > Arctocebus calabarensis. The sequence continues at coordinate 111,208 of CAUYON010114843.1, read as the reverse complement.
TCCAGGTGGGGTAAACCCTGCAAGTGACTGCTCTATTGCAGGCACCAGGGAGCACTTTGCACTCGGAGGACATGTGAATAAGACAGCTCCTTCTCCACTGTCGTTAACATGAGGACTGAAAGGGACAATTTTTTATTTATTTATTTTTTTGAGATAGTGTCTCACTCTGCCCCTGGGCTAGAGGGCAGGGGCATCATCACAGCTCGCTGTAACTTCAATTTCCTGGACTCAAGTAATCCTCCTGCCTCAGCCTTCCCAGTAGCTTAGGACTACAGATGCCTACCACCCCGCCCGGTGAATTTTTTTATTTTCTGTAGAGATGGGGGCCTTGATCTTACTCAGGCTGTTTCCCAACTCCTGACCTCAAGCATTTCTCCCTTTTTGGCCTCTTAGAATGCTAGGATTACTGACATGAGACACCACACCCGTTCATGAGAGGGACCATTTTAATTGAAAGGAGATGCTTCCAACTGAAGAAACTGAGTCATCTCTAATTGGCAAGATTAAAATAGCTGTTTCTGAACCTACCACCTCACATCTGTCTTTGGTGGCTTGTGTAGACAGTAAGATCATTTATAGAAAATAAAGCAGCTATATGTCCTTTGTAGCTCCTTTCCTGGTAGCGATATGCTTGAAATTGCACCTCCTCCCCCATACTCCCTAATGGTGGAAGCTTAGGTCTGGCCTACCTACAGGACCCCTTAAAAGATTAGCCTGTTATCCCTGTCCCAGCCACCCAGTAATACCAAACATGCTTTCTCCGTACTGTCCCTTTCCTTCTCATCCTCTGCCTCTTTTGTAATAAAAATTGACAGCAGTGAATGACTATATTAGCCCAATAGCCAACATGAAATGGGGCTGGGTTAGACAGCTTCCTAGCTTCTAGTTCAGCTCCCCAGCCTGCAGGCTATTTTATCTGAGATACTGGTGCATAGGAAACACCAGTGACTAAGCATGTGTGTGTGTGTGTGTTGGGTGAGAGGCTGTGTACATCTATCCACACATCTTTATTTCCATGATAGATTGTCTTGCCTTCACCTATTCACTCACAGATACTGGGGATCTCTGCACCTTTCAACTGGTTTCCCCAAAGATTCTGTACTTTGGGGCTCTTTAAACAAGCACACCACCTCCACTGTTCTCTCGTGGCCACTCTGGCTCGTGAATCCCACTGTTAAATTAACATTCAGCCTTTCAGTTCCTGAATCCTCCTTGGTTCACACCAATTACTCTCTGCTCCTATTCTCAGTTCAATATTCCCATCATGATGTGACCCTTTTTGATAATGTCTGATGCTTGTATCATAAAACAATGGTGAGGCAGCTTAATTGAATCTTTTTCTTAAAGTGCATACTGACATCTGATACAGAATAATAATGCTTAGCACTTGCAGAGAACTTTTCATCTTCAAAGCACTTTGCTACCAATAAAGGCCACATTTGCTGAAGATAGATCCACTTTCCTTTGTGTCACACTGAATCGCATCAGACAATTTGAAGAGGTTGAGCAGCAAGGGATTTGCTAGGAGTGCTGAGTTGTACTTGGAAACAGTCTGAAAATAAGCACTGGAAAGATCTCAGGATAATTGCTATTTCCATTCCAATTCCTCCCAGATGTGTCCGTTTTCTTGTCTATTATTTCTTGTCTGGGCAGGATAGGCTAGGTTACTGTGCGATAACAAAAACTCTCCCAACCCAGAGGCTTCAGATGTCAGAAATTTATTTCTCACTCACACTATGTGCCTGATGGGCCAACTGGGACTCTGTTCCAGGTTTCTATTGCACAGGGAACCCATGCTGAACAAGTAGCCACCATATGGAATGAGGACAACTGTCATGGCAGAGGAAAGAAGAGAGAGTGGTCACTCACCCCCTCAATCACTGGCTTTTAAAGCTTCCATTTAGAATTATCAGGTTATACTTCTCGCATTTCATTGGTTGAAACAAGTCACATGGTCATGCCTATCATAAGCCTGGGACCTATCACAGGCTTCTTAACTCTCTCTAGAACATGGCTGCTTTCCTCTTGTTTTTAGCACCTCCACCATCAGCATCTTCTCCCCTTGACTTTTACAGAAGCCCACATCTGATTTCTCCATGTTCCAAGAAGAGTGACTTTCAGATGGCAAATCTTATTCCATTGCCTTCACAGGTCAGCCTCTTTCATTGGATTTCAATTGCTCTCAAAACCCAGACCCAAGTTCTTTGTATGGCCTGTGGTGTTCACCTCCGCTGGACCCTGGCAGCTCCTGCCAGCCTTGCCTCAGGCCATGCTTCCCCTCACTCCCAAGACCTTGTACCGCAGGATATTTGCCCTTGCCATTCTCTCTACTTGGAAACATCCCCACTGTCATCATCCTGCTCCCAGGTAATATCCAGTTTTCTTTATTTACTGGTCAATCACGGCTTCTTCAGAGAAGCCCCTCTGACAACCCTTGGCAAGCCCAACATGAGCCTTTCTTGCATAATTCTCATAGCAGTAAGAACTGTATGATAGTTGTTTGTGTTATTCATTAACAATACGCTCCATGAGGGAAGAAGCCTTGTTTTGTGTTTGTTCAGCTGTCTCTTCTCATAGCCTAATAACATAGTCCTGGCACTCAGTAACCATGAATGAATGAAAGAATATCTCTCAAGGTCCTCCATCATTTCTTTCTGCCAAAATAGTCAGCTTAGCTTGGGTTCATTCAAGTCAAGATCAAAGTCCTCTGAGTGCACCTTTCTCGTGATCTTTATCATATACTTCCTTATTCCACAAGCATTGAGAATCTGTGTCCTTTCTCCCATGGTGCCTAGTACTTGCAGAACCTTGACCATTACAAACACTTAACCTGTTGGTTGTTGAATTGACCTGAAGCAGCTGGGCTCACTCTTTCTGAGCTTGATGTCGAGTTGAAGTCTGGATGGTGTCCTTAATGTATCCCATGGTGTCTGGCGCTACCCATCTCCCTGACCCCATCCCCATCTTCTCCTTTTCTCCTCCTTGTTTATCCCCCTAGTCACACCAGCCTTCTTGCTCTTCCAGCGCAGCTTATTCCAACCTCAGGGCCTTTGCACTTGCTCTTTTTTCTGCCTGGAATGCTTTTCCCCAGGACTTTGCTTGGTTCCTGCCCCCAATTTGAGTAACTTCTCAAACATCATCTCTCCATCAAGTTCTTCTCTATTGAAAATCACAATCACCCTTTTCTATTTTCCCACCTTACTTTAAAAATTTTGTTTATAGTGGCTTTTATAAAGGCATACTATATGTTTATTTTTATTGTCTGACTCCACTGGAATGCATATTCCACAAGGGTGAGAGCCATCTGTCTTGCTTATCCACAGTCCCTCTGGAACGATGCCTACTACAGAGAGGCTTAGTGGACATCAATTATTGATTATGGTGTCAACAAATTGGCCTTTTTTATCACTGGAGAAAAATAATCAAGAGATTTAGCTTGATTGATACTTTAGTTGTATTGTAATAGGGATTTTCTCATTCCCTTAACAGCAGAAGGGATTGTCTCCCCAAATCCATTTATTCTCTTTACATTTCTATCTCTCTCTGTCTCTGTTTTTCCCTTTCTTAACCAATCAAGGTCAGATACATATATACGCACACAATGCATACTAGCAGCAACTTTATTAGATCATTAGTCAAGGGGATGGAAAGTTGACATTCTTTGATTTTATTCTTCATGTGTTGTAGATTTCAAATAAATTAAGTTAGTACCCAAAAAAACCAAAGTATGAATTTTGCAATTTTCTGAGAATTATTGAAACCAGGTCCTCTACACGAGATATGAGTCTATAAATATTTTTAGTGCTTAATGTACTAATTACATTTTGGTGCCGACTCACAAGTAAATGCTTTCATATTTTCACCACATGCATGTTGGGGTGTACATATTTTTCTTCTTCTTTTTTTTTTCTCAGAAAAGCACATAAAATACAAATCTTTCTACTTCAAAGAGGCAGCAGAGGAGTTAGAGTTCTAAATATTCTCTGATTTGGAATGGTGTTCCGCTAGCATGAAACCAACATTTCATCAAAGTGGTTTGCTTCAATCAGGGTTGTACCGGCGAGATATAAATTATAAATCATATCTTCTGTTTTACATGGGAAATGGGAGCTCTGAGGTGGATCGCACTCAAACAGATGGACTTCAGGTGGTTTTGTGTCTTCTGCTGCTTATGTTTTGCTTCTAATGTCATTTTCAAAGATTCCATCATTAACTTCAGAAGTGTCAGGCGAGGAACTTGCAGCAAATAAATGTGGGTGTCAGCAGAGGTTCCAGCAGCCAGGCAGGCCGGGCAGCCGGGGCGGCTCAGACAGACAGCCCAGGAGGGTGGGCAGGTGGGAGGGAAGCTGGCAGGGGACAGTGACGGGATTCCCCTCCCCCATCTTCAGTTCTTTCCCTGCAGACAGGAAATGAAGGGGATGGAATATGGAACTGAGTCATCAAAGTCCTGGCTTTTTGGCCAGACTTTATCTGTGACCCATGTTTAATCCTGGGCTTGAGTTTCTTAACATGGACCGCAAGGAGGCTGGACCATATCTGGGCTGTTACGCTGCAATTCTGCTGCATGACTCATCAAATACTGAAACACTGGTTGGTAAAAAGCCCTTCTATATCAGTTTCCTAGAGGTGTGTTAACAAATAACCATGGCTTGGGTGGTTAAAAACAATAGAATTTTATTTTCTCACTGTTCTGGAGACGGAGAGCCCAAGATCAAGGTGTCAGCAGGGCCAGGCTCCCTCCGAAGGTATTAGGGTGGCCCTGGTGTTTCTCAGCCTGCCACAGCATCACTCCAACCTCTGCCTCTGCCCACACAAGGCCTTCTCCCGGTGTCTCTCTGTGCCTTCTCCTCTGTAATCCCACCCTAAAGCCAGGATGGTTGTATCGCAAGATGCTTAACTAATTATATCTGCGAGATCTCCATTTCCTTGTTTCTTTTCTTCCTCTCTGAGGTTCTAGATGGACACAAATGGCCAGAGAGCAGATGGTGGAGAACGTCCACCACATCGGGCCTCTGCTGCCCTCCCTTGGGAATCCCTGAACCTCCCCTGATCCAGTAGCTCGGGTGTTAATGACTGGCATGGCAGGGTGCCTCAAGACCCCGCCCCAGGCCTCTGGGCAGGACTGGAAGGTCCAAGGACCACATCTGGTCTGGCGTCCTGACCAGCAGACAGGCAGTAGTGATACCGGAATTTCAGGTTCTTGGTCTTGGTGATTAGAAGAATGAATTCACGGACCACAGAATTAGTGGTAAGTCAGGATTTATTTACAGAAACAGAATTACAATAACTACAAGAACCAAACCTCCTGGCAGAGAGGACCCAGGAGGGGAACAGGCTCTCCCGCTCTCTTTCCGAGGTCCATCAGAGGTCTGTTTTTGAGCTCTTAGCTCAGGGGTTTATATAGTCCCAGGGAGTTGTTTTGCTGGAACTCTTAGGGCTGGGTCTTTGTCAGTTACAGGCAGGGGTCTGCTGAAGGTTCAGGCCTTGGAACCTTGACATTGACATGACATGACCAATTAGAAGAGCTGGAGGAGGAGAGAGCAAGGCGCCCGTGTCTCCCCCAGCAGGTGTCCGGCCCTTCCAGCAAGCTGGTTCCTCCATCCGCCATAGCATCAGCACCACCAGGGCTAAGGTGGCAGGTCATGGGCCACCTTGTCCTGCATCAGTAGGAGGAATGGGCACATGGAGCTCAGTGAGGACCGAGACCTTCAGACCCTGGTGGAGGGAAGACAGTGGCTTGGAAATACATTCTATGGAGGCTGGGCCCCTAGTGGCGGTGGCGGTGGCAGCGGCACGTGCGCCTGCGTGTGTCTGCGCATGCGTGCAAATCGTGGGCGTAGGGATGTGGACTCAGAGTAGCCAAGCTGGATGCCTCCGCTACATGACTGGGCAAAGCTGTTTCCTACTCTTCAACCCTTCCTCGAGTTATTTATCTACACTGCTCTTCTTCCTCCTTCTTGGGCACTATCTATTCCTCATCCTTTCTGGAGTTTTGTTCATCCCTGCCTGCTGAGGAGCCATTCCCCATCCTTCCCTTGCTCTGCACCCCAGGAGAGGGAAGTGCTGGAGCCCTGCAGATCGTCATTTCTGGGCCCTGGGTCAGCTGGCCCAGCTGGGCTCGGCTAAGGGGAGGCCCTGCTGGAACCTGGAGGACGCGAGGAAGGGAGAAGCCAGTGTCTTTCTCCTCTTCCTTTTTGCCTCCAGTGGAGCTTCCAGAAGCTGTGTTTCCTCCACAACTTTCGTGTCCCCGCCTGGGCCTGCACCCCGTGTCCCTGGGCCCAGCCACCTGCTTTTCCTCTCCAGCTCAGGGACGGTCGCTTCATCCGGCTGTTGTGCCTCCTTGGCTGACTCAGTACCCCATGTTATTTCCTCTCTCACTGGTAACCACTTCCCTCTATTAAATTCTTTCTGTTTTAAACACTCAAGACTATTTGATTGATGCCTTTGTTGCAGCACTGAGCACATGGTATTTCCATGTTTCTATTTACCTTTCTGCCTCCTTATCAAGACTGTGAACTTGTAGAGAGCAGAACCTGAGCTTTAACTATTTTTGGTGCTTCTCTTTCTATCAGAGCCTTCCTCTCCCACCCTACTCTGTGCAGGGCCTATGCATAGGGGGCTTGTGTAGGGGCCATGGGGAGAGTTCCCCTTGGCTTTCTGAAGCATCACTGAAAAACCAACTATCAAAAGGCAGATTAAGTGGTGAAAAGGCATTCAGATTTATTTAATGTGATCATAGTTTTATATGATATAGGAAATTTCAAAATGTAGACCCAAAGATGCAGGGGGGAAATTGTCCATTTGTCCATTTCTATGCTTAGATTCAACTAAGCATGGAAGCCATGAAGAAATATGACTGGGCATGAAGGGTGTCATCTAATGCTAATAGACTGAGCGGGGAGACCCAGCTGTCTGATTCTTCTTGGCCCCTCTGTGCCGCGTTCCTTCTGGGGTGGGGAAGGACCCTCTCTAGAATGGGGATCTTATAACCTGCAATCAGACAAGGTAGGTCAGATAATTTTTTTACAGCCAATTTTTACACCAAAAAGTGGAGGGAAAGTTAAGAGTCATATTTTAGCTTTTGTGGCTAGCTTGGCAGAAAAGGGGCTCTGAATTCTATGCCCCACCTTGGGAAAGTGGGATTCTGACTTCTGTAGCTAACCTCAGAGGAATAGAGATATAAAGATAGGAGAAGTCAGAGAAAAACTCTTGCTTCTGAGGCCTGCATTTTAGGGTATTGTTTCAGAGTCTTGGCATTTATACTAAATGTCTGTTGGTTGAATGAATAAATGTCAGACAAATAGGCTTTTCAGGAGCTTATTAGAGATCGTCTTCTGTTTTCTCAACACATCTTACAGCAATCTGTTCTTTTTCTAAATAGCACTTAACATAGTGAATAATTATATAGTTATGGCTTGGTGCCTGTAGCTCAGTGGCTAGGGCTCCAGCCACATACACCGGAGCTGGTGCGTTCGAACCCAGCCTGGACCTGCCAAACAACAATGACAGGCTGGTGTTGTGGCAGGTGCCTGTAGTCCCAGCTACTTGGGAGGCTGAGGCAAGACAATCACTTAAGCACAAGAGTTTGAGGTTGCTGTGAGCTGTGATGTCACAGCACTCTACCCAGGGCGACAGCTTGAGACTCTGTCTCAAAAAAAAAATGATATAGTTATTTGCATGTTTGTGTGATTAATGTATGTCTAAGGAGCAAAGCATGAGCAGTTTGTTGAGTTCATTGCCTTGTCCTAGCAGGGTGCCTGGCACATAGCAAGCGCTCATGAGCTCTGTTTTAAGTAGCTAGCCAAGGTGAGCCTTCAGTCGCCAAAAGGTGGAAGCAATCCAAGAATCCATCAACAGAAGGCTGGATAAACAAAGTGTGGTATGTGCCTTAAATGGAATATTATTTATGTGCTGCAACATGAACGAGTCTTGAGGACATTAGGAAAATACAAGCCAAAACCACATTGAGATGCCACTTCATATCCACGAGGATGGCTATTACTCCAAAAAACATAGTGGAGGAAGTGTTGGCAAGGATGTGGAGAAATAGGAGCCCCTGTGCAGTGCTTCTGGGAGTGTAAAGTGGCGCAGCCTCTGGAAAAAAGCAGGGCAGTTCTTCAAAAATTTAAACACAGAATTGCCGTATTATCCCACAACTTCACTTCTGGGTATACATGTTAAAGAATTGAAAGCAGGCTCGGCGCCTGTGGCTCAAGCAGCTAAGGCACCAGCCACGTACACCTGAGCTGGCAGGTTCGAATCCAACCCGAGCCCGCCAAACAACAATGACAGCTGCAACCAAAAAATAGCCGGGCATTATGGCAGTCACCTGTAGTCCCAGCTACTTGGGAGGCGGAGGCAGGAGAATCACTTGAGCCCAGGAGTTGGAGGTTGCTGTGAGCTGTGATGTTATGGCACTATACCCAGGGTGACAGCTTGAGGCTCTGTCTCGGAAAAAAAAAAAAAAGAAAGAAAGAAAAAAAAGGAATTGAAAGCAGAGACTCAAGTGAGTATCTGTGCAACAGTGTTCACAGCAGCGTTACCCGTAATAGCCAAAAGATGGAAATAATCTCAATATCTGTCAAAGGGCAAATGGATAAACAAAATGTGATATGTTGAAAGGATGGAATATTATTCAGCCTTAAAAAGGAGTCCGTGCACAAACATGACTGGACTTTGAGGACATTATGCTGAGATAAATTAAACACTAGAGGACAAATATGGTGACTCCTCTTAGATGAGGGACCTAGAATAGTCAATTCCACAGGGGCAGAGAGTGGTTGCCGGGGAGTGTGGGGAGGAGAAAGTAGTGAGTTACTGTTGAATGGGCGCAGAGTTTCAGTTTGGGAAGATGACAGGGTTCGAGAAATGGACGGTGGTGATGATTGTACAGCACTGTGTGTGCTTCATACCACTAGCTGTACACTTAAGAATGGCTGAAATGGTAACTTTCATGTTACGTGTGTTTTATCACAAAGGAGAATACAGTTTTCTAGATCTGCAAACTTTCAGAACGTGTCACCCAAACTACATGGGTTTTTAAAAACAAAACAAAGCAGGTTCTGATTGACTAAGTAAAAATCTTCCTGTTGATTGGTTTTGCTTCAAATCAAAGCCAATTAAATTCAAGAATCAAAAAGAACAGGATGACAAACACTTCCCTGAGACACCCCACCTCCCCGAGACTCTCCCTGCTCTGACATGCGTGGATGAGACAGCCCTGGGTCTGGTCCGCATGCCCAGTGGACATCTCCAGCCCTGCCTGCCACTTGGACACAGTCAATATGGTCAGTGTTTGTACAAGCAGCTTAATGACGTGGAAGAGGCAGGTGGATAATTTTGCAGTGGAGGAGGAGAAAAGCAGACCCACCAGGTATCTGTTACTCAGAGAGAGATGAAAGAGGAACCAGCAGGCTTTTTTCAGAGCCGAACAGCCTGCATTGAGCTGGCCTTGGCCTGGCTAGCTGGGTGACAAGAATTTCACCCCTTGTGGTTGGGCAGACCAGGAAAACTTCTGTGGGCTGCTTGTGTTAATAGGTTGTTAATGATTGATGCAGGGGTGCCTTTTATGTCCCCAAATGAAAGGCAGAAGCAAGGCCTTAACTTTGGCGTTGATGACTACACTAGCACTTGTTCCCTTGCAAAAATGAAATTTTAAAACATTTATGGTAGCCGAGCTTGAGCCGGGCTCACAACAGCTCGTGGAGGAATGAAACGATCTTGTCTGGCGTTCCCCTGCCTTTGTTCTTTCACTCAGGCATTAAAAATACAGCAGGCTAAAAGGAGAAAATAAATTTCAAAGATCCTCCTAGATGTCAGGCACAAAGAGGAGGTAAGATGTAGGGTGAGTTTGCTAAACAGATGAAGCTAGTGGCTAGGAGACGTGTGGTAGATTCTTTGGAGATGGGGGCTTAACTCTGTCTTGGCTTCTGGGGGCCTCCTCGGAGGATTGTTCCCACAAAGGCCTGGTGCACCTGCTGCCCTGTTTCCTGGTTGAGGTGCTTCTACAGAGCATTTCAGAGAGATGTTGACTCTTTCTAGGAAAACAGCTTTCCAGCTTTCCTCTATGCTCTTGGCCCAGCTATCTGATTTATTTATTAATATACAATGTAATATAAGTACAGCAAGCACACAAACCACCAATGTGCACTTTTCTACGTGCGTGTGATGTATATGTGTGTATTTGTTTGCCAGCTGAGTTCACGTATATAACCTCCACCTGCGTCAGTGAACCAAATACTAGTTTAGCATATTGTCTCCAAAGGACACAAATCGTGTCTTTGGAACTTTCTTCCTGAAGATCAGAGACTCATATACTTTTTTTTTTTTTTTTAAGTGAAACAGAGTCTTACTTTGTCGTCCTCGGTAGAGTGCTGTAGTGTCCTAACTCACAGCAACCTCAAACTCTTGGGCTCAAGCAATTCTCTTGCCTCAGCCTCCCCAGTAGCTGGGACTACAGGCGCCTGCCACAATGCCCGGCTAGTTTTTGTTGCAGTTGTCATCTTTCTTTAGGTGACCCGGGCCGAGTTCGAACCTGCCGCCCTCGGCGTATGTGACTGGTGCCATATCCAGTGTGCATGGGCGCTGAGCCAGAGTCTTGTATACTATGATAATGGCCAACAACTAGAATGACCACGTGTTTAATAATCTCACTTTTAAACTGGATAGGATTTGAGAGTGTTTGCATAAGCGTCCTTTTAGATGTGAAATACCTTTGAGAGTTAAACTGAATGACAGGCACAAATTGGGATCGCTGCGGTTAAGTTTGGGTGCTTGGTCATGCACACATAACAGCAAATGGTGCGGCACCTCTGGCAATGGCTTCTTCCTTTCATGACTACACCCCCTGCCCGTGTGTTCCTCCTCCAAGCTCCAGCCCTCTCTGGCTTCCAGTAGCACCATTTCCTCTCTTCTCCTCTCCAGCCCCAGGGGATAGAACAGCTTTCTGCAATGCCTAGTCTAGAGAGGCCTCAATATCCTCCTTAACCCTGCCACATCCAGGTACATGGTTCTTCCTCTGCAGCCTCCTCATTGGAACCCTCTGGGATGAATTCTGTTTCCTGCTATAAGACTGACACAGTTGCTTTCCATGAACCACAACTTTATGCATGCCATCTCACCACATTCTTACAGCTGTCCATGGGGTAGCTACTATTGTTATTTCCATTTTGTAGATAAGGAAACCGAAGGCAGTGAGGTTAAGTTGTTTGTCAAGATGCTCAGCTAAACGTAGTAAAATTAGACCTTATAGGAGTACCTGAAATCTGGGGACAGTGAGGTGGATCTTCCTCAAAATGATACTCAAGCTGATGATTCAGGGGCCACTGGCTGCATCCCAGAACAGCCCGGTATCTCCAGCAGTTTAGCACAAATCCTGAGGTTCAAAGAAGGGACTTAGATGGACACAGACTCAATTGGGCATTTTTAGGCAAACACAGCATTGACTGTCTACATATTTATTTTGGGGGGCTTTTTATTTATTTTTTTTAATCATTGGGGATTCATTCATTCATTCATTCATCAATATATAATCAGGTTACATATTGATTGCATTTGTTAGGTAAAGTCCATCTTATAATTGTGTTCTGCCCTCTGAAGGTGTAAACTAATATGGTCCCCAGATCCAAAGCATTACCTGGGAATTTATTAAAAATGCAAACTCCTGGGCCATGCCCCAGGCCTACTGGATCAGCTTACCTGCAGTGGGGGCCAGCAATCTGTGCTCTAACAGGCTCTCCAGGGGTGGCTCATGTCCTGGCTCTTGGGCTTCTGCAGTTTCCTGCCTAAAGCCTGGCAGTGTCTGGCCAGAGCTTCTTGAGATTTCCCAAAGTCTTTCTTTGTCTAATGGGATTTAGAACAGGTGAGAAGATGGCATGAAAAACCCAGCTCCCCTGCCTCCCTGCTTCCCTAGTGGACCCCTCTCTATTTGTACAGCTGTTGTAATCATGGCAGCAGTTGCTCATGAATATTTCAGGGCTGCTGACAAATCCTGAGCCTGATTGGCAGGGCACAGAGGGAGGAACCCTGGAACTGGCAGACTTTAAAGCTGTTGCGAATCCTAATGGGGCCTCCATATCTAGAAGGAGGAGGCCTTGGTAAATGTGGAGCCCAAGTCTGAGGTGGGAGGAGTCTGTACCTGCCTTTCTCTGTGCCAACAAGTTTCTGCAGGAGGAGTTATGGGAACATTCCCAGCATTGTACTTTAAATGGGTCCTGATCCTTAGTGATAAGAAGCTGGAGCACAAGACTGCAGGACACACGCAGGAGGTTTGTCGAGATTAGCAGTGGTGTGCAGCTGTCCCGTTGGTGGCACCTGGAAGCTCTGCTACGGTTTTGCAACCCAGTTCTTCTGAGTTCCACTGGGTCCCGGGTTCACTCTTCCTGGCTCTGGCTGAGGCCCTAAGATCCAACAACCTTTCAGATAACTAATAGCCTCTGTTATTAAACTGACTAGAGTCAGTTTCTGTTGCTCCCTCCTTGTGATGGTTAATATCATGTGTCAACTTGACTGCGCTAAGGGATGCCCAGATAGCTAGTAAACATCTAGGAGGCTGTTTCCTGACGAGATTAGGGTCTGAACGGTTAGACTGAGTAGAGATCATCCATGTGGGTGGGCATCTCCCAAACTGTCGAGGTCCCTCAGAGAATAAAATGCTAGAGGAAGCGCGAATGTGCTTTCTGCTGGAGCTGAAATATCCAGTTTTTCCTGCCTTTGTACATCAGCACTCCTGCTCCGTAGGCCTTCAACCTTGGACTGAGACTTATAGCACTGGCTAACCTGGTTCTTAAGCCTTAGGATCTAAGAGTGGAGCTCAGGCAGCAGCGTTCAGCCTCTACACTCATGTGACCCAATCCCTCACAATAAATCTCTTTCCATATGTGTCTATGTATCCTGAGATATACAATCTAAAGAATCCAAATTCCTTTTTTCCTTTGTCAGTAATTCTGAGCTCCTCTTAAGGCACTGTTCTGAACATGAGGAATACAGCTGTGAAGAAACCAAAATACCTACCTGTCTGGAGCTTACAGTCTGGGAGGAGAGACAGAATATACAGGAGGGCGGTAAGGGAGGTCTGTGCAGCATTGAAAAGTAGTAAGTGCTTTGAAGAAAAATGGAAGAGAGAAAAGGGACAGAAAGGAGGGGTAGCAATTTTAAATAAGGTTGTTGGGGAAGGCCACTCTGAGAAGCTGGCGAGTGAGAGAACTCTTGAAAAGATTAGCATATAAGCCACATAGGTAACTGGGAGAAAAGGGTTCCAGGCAGAAGGACAGACAGTACATCACTGGGGTGAGGATGTGTCTGATACATTTGAGAATATCCACAGGCTTAGCAGTAAGGCAGCATAGATAAGGGCCCTGGATAAGGGCCAAGAGGTGAGGGTAGGATAGGGCCGATTGTCCAGGGTCTTACAGATCATTGCAAAAAGACCTGGGGTTTTCCTCTGAGGAAGCAGGGAGTCATGGAAGAGTTTTGAGCAGGAGAGCGGCATGGCCAGATTTACTAAACAAGGCCCCTCTGGCCTCTAAGGGTAGAACAGACTGCAAGAAGCAAGAGTAGGCGGGCCTGGAGGCCAGTGAGGAGACAGGATGACACAGTCATTCCAGAAACTAGTGCTTTATACCAGGGTGGTAGTTTTTAATTGTATCTTTCTCTAGGTCGCACTGAATACTGTCTTTTTTACTTATTGCGATCTATGTGGTATCCTTGCAGAACTGCCATAGTGTATAATAAAGACTTAAATTTTATGCCACAGATTAGAAATACTATGGAGTTCAAAGGAGAAATCTCTGAGGGTAGGTTGGTTCTCACTGTCTCATGTATCCTCACAGCAATAGGCACAGTGGGAATACTTTGGGTTCTAGTGGGGCAATCGGACCAAAAAAAGTAAATAAATGAAAAAATGACCAGTTTCCATAAAGCTATAAGAGAGGATAAAATGAGATTGCAATAGGAAGTGAATGAAGGAGACAAACCTAAGTGTCTATTCTAAGGGAGGGAAAGGGTTAGCTAAGAGACGAATGGAACTGGGAAGGGGTGGTGTCCGGTGGCCGGAACAGCATGTACAAAGGCCCTGAGGCCGGAATGTGCAGGGCTGTGGGGAGAGGGTTTGGATTTTACTCTAACCAGCTTCCTTCTGTCCGTCTCCTGTTTCACATACATATGCATGTGCTGCCTTTAGCTCCAATTCAGCTGTTTTGTTCTTTGGGGTAGAACGTGGAACCGTTTCTTAATTGCTCTATATTTAGCTTTGTTTAGAAATCTGTAATTTGAAAACCACCAAGGGCTGGGTTGGTAATTCAGCTTCCATGGTCCATTTAATCTTTGGCCTTCGCTGCTGAGCCAGCCCACCAAGGTGACAGCGTGTGCCAGTTGTGATGGAAGTGTTTGTTAACAGAACATCTGCTCCCCCACAGCTGGCCTCGGTCCAGTTGCTGAACCCCAGTGCTACTCCCAGGGTCCCTCAGTTTAGTTTTCTACCAAGGAAGGCTAGACAGCAGAACAGCTGGGGCACAGTAGATAGGAGGTGACAGTGTCTGGAGTCCTGTATCCATTCAAGTCCCTGCTGTGCTATTTACAAGCCACATCACTTCCTTTCTCTAGACCTCAGTTTCCTCATCTGTCAAATGGATTGGATGATCTTGGGGCCCTAGATCTAGGGGGCATTCTTATTCTTTGTTGGCAGGACACAAGCACTCATGGGGTCATTTGACAATATCACAATTTAAAAGGCACCTTCTCTTTGATCCAGTAGTTCCATCTGTAAGAATTTTTCTTCCAGATTCATTCACACATTAGTACAGATAAATATGCACAAGGAATCCATATAAGCACTGTCTGTGACAGCTAAGGATTGGAAACAGCCTGAATGTCCATCAATAGGGAACGAGTTATATGAATTATAGTGTATGCTCATAAAGAAATACCACGCAGCCTTTGGAGAGAATGAGACAGCTTTCCACGTATGATAAAGTGTGATGTCTAAAGCATAAAATGGCAAAATACTGTGTGCATTCATGTTTCTTAAAAAGGTGGTGATGGAATCTGCCTACATACGCATAGTGTATCTCTAGAGAGAACCAGGAGAAGCTGGTAACGCTGGTTGTCCTGGGAGACAGCAGGTCAGGTGAAAGGGCAGGCCTCCTTTTCTCTCTGTATTCCCTTTGTACTATTTGAAGTTCTTTCCACACGCTTGAGTTACATCGTCAAAAATTAAATGGATTTTTTAAATGTCCTAAATGCCTACAGAGCCAGACAGATAAAATAAGTGATTCAAATATACTGAAATGGCACAGAGACTTTGGTGAATCTGAGCGCTCAAGTCACCTCAAAGGGACAGCTGTCATTTACCCACTTCACTGTGGCCCTGGGGCAAGGGACCAGTGTGACCTAACCTGACTTCTCCAGAAGAGCAGAAATTCATATTTTAATGTGAACTCTTAATGTTAGTGGTGTATTAAAACTTTCATAAGCAACAACAAGGAAGAAAACTACTGTGGGTTGAGAAATTATCTGGGTCAGCATTTGTTCCTGGAATCCCATTTATGGCTTTTGTGTTAGGGAATGTAAAGGTTTTCTTTTTAGATTTAAGGATCCCATGCCAAGGAAGCACAAAGACATGGTGTAATTATGTTTGCACCTGCACAAGAAGTCTTTCTGAGGTCAGTATAGGTTCAGTCTATGTGACTCTGCAAATGGTGTCCATGGCCAGTGGGGCACAGTGATGACTGTGGAAAAAGCCCTGGCCTTTGGTAAACACGGGCTGCCTGGCCCAAGGCCAGCCTTGGGTACTTTGAAACTGGCAGAACATGGTTATGCGTTGACACAGAACACAAAACCCAGACAGTCATCCTGGCCTCGCTGAGTCTTGGAGAGTTTTCAATCCTAAAAGTGAAGTTCAGTAAACCAATGTCACCTACATCTAGACCCCAATACTTCTCATCCCCTCTATAGATGACCATGCAGACCTATGTTCAGAGCACATCCTAGAACATACTAGAATGGAAATCAGTGAGGACTGTGATTGAGCCCAGAAAGAGGTTATTTCCTAATGCTGGAATGACTTGACACAGAAAAAAAAAATGTTTGAAACAGAATAGAAAGGAAAACTTCTATGGCACAACAAAAATTTCTTAAATAATCTCTGTGTGTGCCTTTGGTATCAATATACTTTTGTTGTCTACACTCGTACAACAGTGAGTAAACAAGAGGCTTGTTGAAGTTATGAGCTGCACAAGAGTGATGGTAGAATTGAGCAGGTGATAAATAATGTATTAAAGAGCAATTATTTCCTTCTGTCTAATGGTTAGGAGCTGCCTGTTTCCCCTTGAATGAATCTTTTCCTTAGACTATAGATCTCAGAAAATAAAAACAGCAATAAATCCAGCCTTTCCACGTAAGGAAACTGATTACAGAGGGAGCTTTTCCAGGTTGGCAGAAGCCGTGAGCCACCGCCTAGAATGGTAATGCTGGTCTGTGAGTCACAAGAAGGCGATTCTCCTAAACCATCTGGGAAGAGAAGCCTCAGAGACACACTTGAAAGGTGATTCGAGAATGGAGCAGCTCTATGTGGGAGACCATCGCAAGCTTCCCCAAACTACCAGCCTGAAAAGAGAGAGCTTTTTACATAAAACACTCAAAGACAAATCAACACTGCAGGCCGAACCCCCTGCATGTGCTATTCAAGATGCTTCCATAGTTCAGCAAAACCTTGAAGGGGAAATGGCTCTCTCTTCCGCCTCACTGGTGAATTCACGGTGGTATCTCTGGGCTTCTCATGGGCTCTGCCTGCATCTCTCCTCTCCCTGCCCAGCCCATCCTCAGGGGGATCAGAGCAGGATCTCCTGTTTGGGGAGACACAGGCTCTATGTGCCAGGTTCTGAGCTGGGAGATTTCAGACATTACCTCTTTTCAAACCTCAAATCAATCAAAACAGTGATGAAATGCAGATCTGAAATCAGAAAGAGCCGCTTTGGTATTGGAACCGGGACTCTCTGTCTCCAATGCCCAAATTCTTTTCACTAAGAAAATCTCAGCGTCTCACCTCTTCTCTCGCTTCTTATCTCCACCAGCATTTTGACTCCAGACAAGGCTCTCAGCCATTTTCTGGAATATCTCTTGAACCTGCTGTTTACCTGGGATTGTCTCCCCTTGTCTCCCTGTTTGCTCATGGCTTTTTGTAGGCTCTGAAAAGACCCTCTCTCCTTCCTGGGGTCACCTGTCCATAGTGAGCATTACTGTGTGAATGTCTGGACCACCCAGATCCCCCATCACGACACAGAACAACCTGCACAACACCCCACTTTCCCCTAAGTTCTTGTTACACCATTACACTTGGCCTAGAAGAAACGGGTTGGTTCTATACACTTGGCCTAGAAGAAACAGGTTGGTTCTATCCAGTTCTATTCTTTGTAAACTGTGTGATCTTTGGCATATGATACAAGTCTTCTCAGCCTTCCTTTCCCATTTTCTTAGTGCTAACTATCTTTGTTCTGCTAAGTTTTTTTTTTTTTTTAAATGGGAACCACGAGGTAATGAATCAAAAACAAGGTTTTAAACTTGTAAACTACGTTTTGTTATTATACATATTTATGTTTTAAATTTTCCTTGAGTGCATTTTGCTCTTCAAATGTCCTTGAGAAAAGGACCCAGGGCAAAAAAAATTTTCCCAATGTTTATAGATGGGAAAACAGGAACCTATAAAAGCTGAGTGACTTACTTAACCCTGAGAGGGTCTTTAACTTTTATAACTGCTTGCTTTTTCATTAGGTTACAGGGACTCTTTAACAGCCTTTCTACTTTTATTCTCAGAGAAATAATAGTTTTAATAACAAATTCGGCCAGCTCTTGGTGAGTACGTACTTTGCACCAGAAAGAGATTCAGAGATCCAGACTAGTTTCTGGACTTTTCATTTATTAGTTGCAGCCCAAGAAATGTAGCCACAGTAAGAGCTCAGGAAGTAGAAGAGCAGCTCAAGGCTGCACTTTATGCTCTCTGCACCCCTGACCAGCTGGGCAACATTGAGTGCGTTGGCTAATTGCCCTTTGTCTCAGCTTCCGATCGGCTACATGGTCTTTCTGTCATAGGGATACTCTGAGATCCTAATGTGCTTACAATAATGCCTAGCATAAATGAAGGTTCAATAAATACGACTGTTTATTCACTCAACAAATATTTAGTAAGTGCCTACTGACATTTATTTTAGGTACTGGGTATACAGTTGTGACCAGAACCAAGTCCCTGCCCTACGGGGCTTCTAGTCCCCTAGAAAGGGCACATGATAAACCCATGAATTAATATAAGAAATTTAAGTCATTTGGTGAGTTTTTCATAATAACGGCAATTTTGTAGGTTATTACATGTTTCATTTGCTTTGCTTGGCGGAGACTGTGAACACTAACTGGGTCATCGGTTTTAGTCTTGCACAAGGACTGGCCTTCTAAAGATTCCTATTTCGTATCAATCTTTAGAAACTTCTAAAGATTCCTATTTTGTATTGTCTCCTGGGTGGTTGCTTATCTCACTGCCAAGCAACTGCCCAGGAGACAATTCTATGTCAGCCTAGAACTAAAACCAATGTGGGCTTTAAATATGAAATGGTACAAATGTAAGGTTTGAGCTGGGTGTGGTAATACACACGTAGAATCCCAGCTACTCGGGACACTGAGCTGGGTGGATTCCCTCATGCTCAGGAGCTGGAGACTACAGAGAGCTGGGATTGATGACAAGACCCTGCCTCTAAAACAAATACGTACAGACATAAATGTTAAACTTCGGGTTTGCTTCAGTTAGGGCTTGAAGACACATACTTGTTGGACTCAGGGTACTGAATGAGGGCAGCTTACTGGGAAGGGGATGGAGAAATGGCTTCCCCATAATGGGGACCCATAATGGCCAGATTTCCTGACATTTGGGGGGAGTATTTTTGTATGAAATTTTCTGATTTGTGTTTAGTGGCACCAAATCCACCTTTAAAAATGAAACTGTTGGGCAGCGCCTGTGGTTCAAGGAGTAGGGCTCTGGCCCCATATACCTGGGGTGGCGGGTTCAGACCTAGTCCCGGCCAAAACTGCAGGAAAGGAAAAAAAAAAAAATGAAACTGTTAAACTAGGGGCCAAATGTGGATTAAACAAAATCCTCTTGCAGGCCAAGTTCAGTCTGAGAAGCACCCATTTGCAAAGATCCTGGTTTTCTTTGATTTTGAGTAATTTTGACTTTGTCCAAACCTGCCCAGCCCTTGGAAGTTTTCTTCCTTTAGTTTGTCTCTTTTTTCAGCATCATCAGGAGCAGCAGTGCTTGCAGATAGCTTTTGGATGCTGCACCTCTGCATCCTCAGAGATCCTAGGAAGCTTCAGTGGCTGAATTCTCTCTCTGGCAGCCACTGCCTGGTTTGGGGTGAGACTCAGAATTCATTTGAGGGTGGGGAAAGTAACCCCTTTTTGCTCTCCCAACTTTAATAATCACTGACTCTGTACTTTCCATCTTTCTGGTGATGTTTGTTTTCTTTGCATGTTAATATGACCCTGAGCAGAATGCTTAAATCCGAGAAGGAGCAAGTGTGGGCAGTGGAAGAAACATACAGCCACATTCAGAGTCTGCCTGGCATAATACAGATGAAACCAGAACCCCGTGGGCCTCCTCTGCTCACCCCAGACATCCAGGAGACTTTGGTTCTTTGTTTTCCAAAGATTCCAGGATTGGAGTCACTGGTCACCCTGTTCCAGGATATAATCAACCACAAGGCTGAGCTGGTCTCGATTCTGTGTCAATGGTGAGTGATCGGCAGAGAGTGTGGGGCCAGGGCTGTACGTGAGTATGAGTGGGTCTTTATTCTTGTGTTCTCAGAGCCAACTGAGACAGCTTTGAGTCATCACAAGCATTTCAGGGCTTTGGACTCAGGCCTTCACTAAATGGAATTCAGGGGTGATAAGTTGGTATTTTCAGCTCCCAGGCCTTCAAACAAACTCAGAAAGTACAACCAAGTCTTCTAAGATAGTGATTCTGAAGTTTGAGCAGGCATCAGAATCACCAGCAGGCTTTAAAACATAGGTTTCTGGCTTTACCTCCTGATTTTGATTAGAACTTCTGGAAAAGAGCCCAAGAATTTTCCTTTCCATGCAAGTTTCCAGGTGATACTGGTATAGCCAGCCCAGGGACCATACTTTGAGAAGCACTGTTCAAAGGCATTGGCAAATAGGTGTCTACAAATCAGGAAATGCTTGTCTTTAAAATACAGTTGACCCTTGAACAATGCAGGGGCTAGGGCACCAATACCTGTGTAGTAAAATTAAATAAATTTTTTAATCCCCTCAAACTTTACTAATAACCTTCTGTTGACCAGAAGCCTTACCAATAACATAAATAGACAATTAACACATATTTTATATGTTATATGTATTATATACTGTATTCTTACAATAAAGTAAGCCAGAAAAAGAAAATGTCAAGAAAATCATAAGGAAGAGAAAATACGTTTACTATTCATTAAGTCAAAGTGGATTATCACAGAGGTCCTCATCCTTATCATCTTCGAATTGAATAAGAGAAGGAAGAAGAGGAAGAGGAGGGGTTAGTCTTGGTGTCTCAAAGTCAGGTGTCTTTGGTGGTAGAAGTGGAAGAGGCGAAAGAAAAACTGCATATAAATGGATCCCTACAATTCAAACCTGTGTAGTCCAAGAGTCAGCTCCACCTAGGATGCTGACCTCTAGAGGAAATGAAATCAGGGAAATTCAGGTTCCCTGAATTCAGCCCTGACTCTGCATTGCCATCTCTGTGGCCTGGAGCAGGACACTTACTATCCTGGAAGCACAGTTTTCCCACCTGGAAAGTGAAAGTAATAATTCCAGTGCTACTTCCCTCCCTGGGGTTTTGGGGAGACTCCAGTGATCTTGGGGTGTGCAAGAGTTCCTAGGGAACCGTAAGGAGTTTGTTTCCCAGTCTCTTCTTGGTGAACGACCTTTATGATTTGAGATCAAAAGATGCATGAAGAGCAAATCTTTCTGGAGAGAAAGTGTTGTAATTTCTCCAGTCTCCAAGAACTTCTGCAGCCTGAGAAATGGGTTTGCTGAAGGCCAACTTGTGGATATTCTTCACAGACTGCTTTCCAGTTGGTGTCAGGGATTAGTCGTAAAGAAGACTGTTGCCTGGAAAAATAATCTATCATCAGGAAAGAACTTAATTCGGCCAAGGCAACAAGTGGATGCTAAAATTGTGGAAAGCCCTGTGTAGTCTCTTTGAAAAGTCTGGGACCTTGTTTCTTGAGCACAATCTCAGGGCTGCCTTCCCGGCACAGATGGATGGAAACTCTCCCATAATCTGCTTGTGATTTCTGTTTCTATTATAAACAGAAATTTCTTTCCTCTGTTGGCCCAATCCACCTCCATGCTGGGCAACACTAGATGTTTTCTGTTATGTTGCCCAGGCTTCGCAGTACCATCAGACCTAAAGGCTGGGCTGAGTTGGCAGAAGGGTGTCTGGAAGTATGCCAAGCTGCTACACAGTGGGTTATCACAGAGGTCCTCAGTAGAAATGAAGATGGTCACTTGGACCTCTGACATGAGCTCAATGTCCTAGTGTCCCAGTTTCACCCAAGGAAAGAGAAGGGAGGGTGGGTTTTTGATATAATTTTAAGCTTCCATCCAGTTTCTGCCTTAATTGGCCACTTGATTTCAAGTATCGTGTGAGTCTAAAATGAGTCATCTCTAAAATATGTATGTCTATAATCACATTGACTATTACATAAGTTTAATATCATCCTTCAACTCTCGTCTGTAGAGTGGGTAATTTAATTAAAACAAAGAGAAAACATATAAAGGCAAAAGGAAAAACACATGAAAGTTGATCCCTGCTTTGCACGACTCTTGCCATTGAGTCCCAATCTACAGCAAGAACCCTTCCTTAAATCAAAGGTTGGTGGTATGACATTGTGTGTTTCACAGGAACCCAACACTTCCCAGGGAGCTGGAAGGAAGTCGAGGTGGAAAGAACTGAGTTGGAATCATGGTATGTTCCAGCTAGAGGAATGGTTAGGGACCATCAAGTCCAACTCTCTATTCCACTAATCAGGAAGCTGAGGTCTAAATATTCAAAGGACATGTCAAAGTTCATTTGGGTTCTTTTATAAGTATAAAAGAGTTATAAAAGAGTTCATCAAAGTTCTTTTATAACTATAAAAGAGTTATAGAGTTAATATCCCAAGGTGGAAAGGGCTTTTAAGTCATCTATTCAATCTGTTCATTCAGTGGATATCCATAAGGTACAGAATCCTCTCTCCCTTATGAGCACCTCCTAAAACAGGGCACTGGCTGATTTTGGGGGCTGCTCATTCCTTCTCGCAATTGCTGAGGGCACTAGATTACCACTCTGTTTTACACCTGTCTTCCTGTGGCTTCCTCATTCTATCCTGGGGGTCACACAAACCACAGTCCTTCCTTAAATTGCCCTTTCCATAGGCATTTGAGGTCATCTATCATGTTTTCTATATACCTTTTTTCTTCTTCTGGGCAAGCACTCCCATTCAAAGTCCATTTCTCTCACTGCCTAATCACTCTGCTCAGATCTGTCCATATTCTTTTAAAAAAAATACATTGCCTTGGTGGGCAGTGCCTGTGGCTCAAAGGTAGGGCGCCAGCCCCATATGCCAGAGGTGGTGGGTTCAAACCCAGCCCTGGCTAAAAAAACTGCAAAAAACCCCAAAAAACCCAAAAAATACATTGCCTCGCGGTACCTGTGGCTCAGTGACTAGGGTACCAGCCTCATATACCGAGGGTGGCAAGTTCGAACCTGGTCCCAGCCAAACTGCCACAACAAAAAATAGCCTGGCATTGTGGTGGGTACCTGTAGTCCCAGCTCCTTGGGAGTCTGAGGCAAGTGAATCGCCTAAGTTGGATGCCACCGTACTCTATTGAGGGTGACAAAATGAGACTCTGTTTCTAAAAAAAAAAAAAGAACTACACTGCCTCAACTGAAGGCAAACTTCTTGTGGTTTAACACAATCATGTCCTTTGTTCTAAATCAGCGGTTCTCAACCTGTGGGTTGTGACCCCTTTGGGGGTCAAATGACCCTTTCACAGGGGTCGCCCAAGACCATCCTTCATATCAGATATTTACATTATGATTCATAACAGTGGCAAAATTAGCTATGCAGTAGCAACGAGAATGATTTTATGGTTGCTGTCACCACAACATGAGGAACTGTATTAAAGGGTCACAGCATTAGGAAGGTTGAGAACCACTGTTCTAAACACTTTCTGTTTATTAAGTCATCCTAGGATCACACTGACTGCAGAATAAATTATTTAGGGTTCCTTTGGTGGTAAGTGAAGAAAATTCAATTCTAACCAGTTGAAATAAAAGTGGGAATTTAATAGATCATATAACTGCAACGTCAGAGATAGAACTTCAGGTAGGGCTGGATCCAGGGGCACAGGTGTTTGTTCAACTTTTTGATGTGTTAGCTCCAGTCCCAGGCAAGCCATGGGACTTTTAAATGCCAGCCATGTCAAACTTAAATCATCAAAATTCTGATGACATGGTAATGAAAGAGAGTGGGCCTCTGTATTAGTTTGCTAGGGTTACTGTAACAGAGTACCACATACATACTAGGTGGCCTATTCAACAGAAATTGATGGTTTCACAGTTTGGGAGACTAAAAGTCTGAGATCAAGGGGTTGGCAGGGTTGGTTGCTTCTGAGGTCTATGAGTAAGAATCTGTTTCATTTTTCTCCTGGAAATCCTTGGCTTGTAGAAGTACAACCCCAATCTCTGCCTTCAGCTTCACTTGGCATCCTGTCATGTCCGGCTGTGTCTAAATTTCCCCTTTTAATAAGGACACTAGTCATAGTGGCTCAAACATACGACTTCATTTTAACAAATCACAGCAGCAATGAACTGATTTCCCAAGGTCACATTCAGAGGTATTAGGGGTTAGAACGTCAACATATGAATTGAGGGGGATATAGTTCTACCCATGAGAGCCTTTTTCATTACGTTCTTTCCAAGAGCTCCCATGGTTGCCTTTCCTGGGCCCTGTTAAATCACATGCCCATCCCTGAATTATCACCATTGTGTCACTTTTCCCCTGGAACCATTGGTGAAGCCACCCTGACCCAAATCACAAGAACTGATGGTGAGCAGGATTGGAGGGGTTCTAGACGAAAAAGAGGGTACCCTTAAGGAGAAGAAGCATGAATGGACATGGAAAAGAAATATAAACCTATGCAAAAAAATCTAGACAACAACCATGCCTCTGGAGGTAGGACACTTGAAAGATATCCAGGCTTGACTCTGTCCCTTTAAAAAGAAAGGATTTGCTTCTTTGTTGTCAGGAATCAAAAAAGAAAGTTGAGCTGCCAAACTGTTTTGGGTTCTTACAGGTATCCTGGAAGCCTCCTCGGCCCCTGGTAGTGGTAGCTTTGTGTTTTGCATTCTTTTCTTTTCATATCGGAAGATTAAAACAATAGCTTCTGGTTATCATCTCACATATTATTGATTAAAATCCTTGCCCCAAGACCTTCCATCTCACTTTTCAACGTGGTGTGATTTACTTTTCTTTTTACTCCCTGTAACATATGATTAATGCTGATCTCCGGAGTCCCGGTGAGATGAAGCTGGGTGTCAGGTACGATTTGTCAGCTTGGAAGTATAGATTATTTTATGTTTCTCGAACTTTGTGGCCAAGGGAACACAGTTCTTGATTGTTAAATCCATCCACACTTTCCCCTGGGCTATGAAATGCCAGAAACATTAAATAGCCCACTTAATACATAACCTCATTCTGTATGCTTGACTATTTTGTTTTTAATTTTTCTTCCCTTTCCCGACTGCTCACATAAAATGGGATCAAAGAAAAAAATTATCCTCACTGGATTTTGTTAAAATATTAATAGGTTAGGGTTGACTGGCTAAATTGAATATCTCTGCTGATCTCACTTGCATGTTTAACTTGTGCTTAGGAAAATATGTTTCCTAGGTGATAACCTTTTATGTACCAGCCTGACTTCATTGAAATGCATAGAGATAAAAATATGTCACGCTCAGCAGCTATGCTATTCTTGTGTGGCACTGTGATTATTCAGATGGTAATTGCCCCCCACCTGTAGACAGCTCCGATTCTGTAGTCAATCATTTCATTTGATGTTAAAATATGTGAAAGTACAATTATATAATTTACATTACAAATCATGCTGAATGCCAGGGGTCTATGAACCGCTGACAAACGCAAAGAAATCAGGGGTTGCAGCGGGGAGAGCACTCGGGTCAATAAATGAAGTGAATTACACCAGGCGAGAGGGTCAACTCTTCCTATTTGTGTCCACAACAAGAGCTTTTGTGCCTGTGTCATTGAGAGAACGCCTATGGCCTTCTCTCTGAGCGGTAAATGGCCGCGTTTTAGACGGCTTTCTGAGGACATCTCCTCGCTTTCCTGGCAAAGACTTGCTCCTCATGGCCCCCCATTAGGTAAAGAAGTGAGAACCGGTGAAGGCCAGAGAGGCAAAGCTAGTTTAATAAAGGGAAGACCGCACCAGGTCTGGAAGGTTGTGGGGCTGTAGCTACTGGATGCAGAACACAACACAGGCAGGAGAGGTGGCCGTGGAAATTACACTCGTGGTTTCCAAACTCCAGATCTTGGCCCATCACACTTGCAAATTGTCTAATTAGGAGTCATGGCTGATACATGTCTAGTTTTTAGTCTGTGCCCAGCACTGGGTACATGACCTAGTTGACCTCTACAAGGGGTCTGCGGCCCTTCCTTCCCTTTAAGAAGAAGAGAATGGGCTGAGGCTTGTCTGAGGCCATTTAATTACAAGGTAGAAAATTGGGAATATGAAGCCATGTCCTTTTGGTGGCCGAGTCTAGACTGGTGGCCAGTCTGTCATTCTGGATGAGGCCTCACATGCTTACAGAGATCACACAGGACCAGGGAGTGTACAGGACACGTTCTCGGCTTCGGTGGGGCTTATGAGAAAGCAGGTGGGCTGGGTTGGCAGGGGGAAGCCTTGGTAGGGGTGGCCCAACTAGGGAACTCACTTGTTACAGGGATGCTGGTGGGGGCAGAGCACTCACAGTTGGGAGGAGGAGGGCTGACTTCTGTCTGGCTCTTGCAGACCAGGGGAGGAGGCATGGTTCTTTCTCCTGTATTTGCATAGTACTCTCTGCGCGGTGCCCTTCAGAACTACGCGTCTGCCATATCCCACAGCAGTGAGCAGGTAGTGCCTGGGACTCTGGCTTCCAGAGTGTCCAGGCATGGGAAAGAGAAAGCTCCACTCTCCTCAAAGTGATGCTGGGCACCAAGGGCTGGGTCCATTTCCGATGTGGACACCTAATCCTTGAAATGCGTTGGGAATCCTGCCCTGTTGGCTAAGAAGTGCCACTTTGCTGCCAGTGCACGAGCTGGCTTCTGAGCAGCCTCCCTTGGCAGAACACACGGCGAGCTCCTCATAGGCTGCGTCACCTGCAGCAGGTGCCCCTGGGAGAGTCACCTTCATGGACTTTGCCATATTCCATCCTCCTATTCTTTTACGCCATTTAGCATAATTCTTAAAAGGACAGTCTGGACACAAACGCTGGGCCCCACATCAGTCCCTGCTCTGCTATCTGCGAGACCCACCACAGGTTAATCTTGCCTTGGTGAACTTACTTGCCTCAGTTTACTCATTTGTATGCAGAATGGACAATCATCCTGGCCTTGCAGTGTTACTACAATGATTAAAAGAGTTAAAATACAAAATACTTAGAGGTAAGATAATATGACAGAGTTAAAATAGGCCCCCTTTAAAAAATAAAACTATCTTTTTTACCCAATTGTATATACAAGCTAAATTCATTAGTAATAAATGATTAAGTAAGCGTGTAACTGCTAAATGTTGTCTTAAATTCTGTTCACAGACCCAAAAGGGCCTGGGCGCTACATCCTTGGCACCCCGCTTCCAAGAGTCAGGTACAAACTTCTCAGCACAACGTGCCAAGTACCTTACACGCTGTTGATTTAGGTACTTAAAAAAAAATCCACCTTGCTGGGAAGATCAGGAGAATAAAATGAGTTAATTCAGGGCGGTGCCTGTGGCTCAAAGGAGTAGGGCGCTGGCCCCATACACCAGAGGTGCCAGGTTCAAACCCAGCCCCGGCCAAAAAACCCTGCAAAAATAAATAAATAAATAAATAAATAAAATGAGTTAATTCATAACAGTTCTTAGCTTAGGGCTTGACCAAAGTAAGTGCTCCTTAAATGCAGGCTAATCAGGCATTGATATTATGGTCACAATTATAAGTTATATAAAAGTCATTAAGCCTGTCTATTAGCTCAAAGAATAAACTAGGGGCTTCCATGCCCAGGTTCTGGGATGACTATTTTAGGAGCTCCAAAATCCTCCCTTCCCCGCTGGAGACTGCCCAGCAGAGAGCTAGGGATATGAGGAGGCTGGCCTGGAAGAGAACCGGCCATTCCTCCACTCAATCAGAAATCCTGGCAACAGAAAGTGCCCACTTGGTGAATGTGCCAGACACCCTGGCCAGGGAAAATTTCCCAGGCATTTTCTGGAGACTAATTTTGCAAGTGAATTGAGACATTATCTTTAATTAAAGTGGCAATCTGCCCCCCTGAGTTTCCCATCCCTAGATGCTCAAATGATGCCCTCTGGTCCCCTCGCTGCCTTCCCTTCCTCCTATTAATTTCAAACCCATCAGAGGGCCAGTTTACTAAATTGGTTTTAATGGAAATTTAGCCAACATGAATAATAATGAAATGTAAAATTATTCCTTAGCTAATGAACAGCCAGCGGCTTTGGGGTTAATCGTTTGCTTCTGGTGTCAGCTTATTTATATTGAAATAGAATTGTAATAGGACGCTAAGCTAAAACTGTTTCATCTCCTTGATCATCACTTACCTTAGGGTTTATTCTTTATCATTAGTCATTGTTTAGTAATCGCTCCCAATTCGGATCCACTTGTGAATTAATTAATTACCTAGTTAAACTTGAGTGGTTCTTCTGCTTTAAAAACATTTTTTCTCACCTTGTTATCTACAGACTCTCCTGTGAAAGAATTGTTAACTGTTAACAGTAAGCAATGATGGCAATATTTCATGCTAGAGTTGTGCTTTTATTTTTTAGTCAGTTGGGGTTGCTATAACAAATTGCCACAGACTGGTTTGTTTAAAAGACAAGCATTTGTTTCCCACTTTTCTGGAGGGTAAGTCCAAGATGAAGGTGCTGGCAGATCCTGTGTCTGGTGAGGGCTCTATCTTCTTCTTGCATCCTCGCATGGCAGAGAAAGAGAGAAAGAACCAAGCTCTTCTGTTTCTTCTTATAAGGGCACTAATCTCACTCATGAGGGCTCCACCCTCATGACCTAATCACCTCCCAAAGGCTCCACCTCCAAATACCATCATATGGGGAGTTAGGATTTCAACATTTGAATTTGAAGCAGGGGTGGATACAACCATTCAGACCCTAGAAATACCTCCTTCACTGGTCTTTATATCAAGTGGTCATCTTGACCAGCTGTGAACAAAAGGGGCTGTCATATCAACCAGAGCTAACAATGACGTCTGGACAGCTTTATGGACACCCTCACTGCCTCCACACAGAGGGCTAAGGAGCAGGCAGCAGAGGTGCTGTCCAGCTCCAGAAACTCATCTTCTTTCCCTTGGGCTCTGTGTCTCCATTTAAAAAGTTTGAGAAATAGATGATGCTTCTTGTACTTGTGAGGGTTCTTCCAAAATTATTTCCAGGGACATTGGCAGAGTAGTGCGGTGAGGTGGAAAGGGAGCTATTCATCTAAGCAACTCTTTTCTCTTTTACAGACAGGTTTTCTGAGTGACTTTTTGTTTGGAAAAAATAAAAAGTGAGGGAGTGTATTATACTTTTTTAAAGTTTAAATTATGTAACAGCTTTTCCCAAATTTGGCTACATCATAATAACTTAGGCAATGATTTCTTGGATAGAACACCAAAAACACAGGTAATACAAAAGAAAATAGAGATATTGGATAAAATGAAAATCAAAAGCTTTTGTGTACCAAAGGACACAATCAACAGAATGAAAAACCATGGAATATGATAGAATACTTGTAAATCATATGTGTTGCAAGGAATTAATATCCAGAATATATGAATAAATCTTACAACTCAACAACAAAACCCAAACAACCTAAATCAAATGTGGACAAAGAACCTGAAGAGACATTTGTCTAAAAAAGAGATATAAATAGTCATTACACACATGGGAAGATACTCAGCATCCCTAATCATTAGGGAAATGCAAATCAAAACCACATGAAATGCCACTTCACACCCATTAGAATGACTACTCTCAAAAAAAACCCAGAAAATAACACGTTGGAAAGGATGTTGAGAAATTGGAAACCCTTGGGCACTATTGGTGGGAATATAAAATTGTGCAACTTTTAAGGAAAACAGTATGATATTTGCTAAAAAAAAAAAAAAATAGAATCAACATCTGATCTGGCAATTCCGCTTCTGAATATGTACCCCAAAGAATTGAAAGCAGAGAGTCAAGGAGATACTTGCACACCCCTGTACCAAGCAGCATTATTCACAGAAGCCCCAGGTGAAAGTAGTCCAAGAGTCCATCAAACGCTGGTAAACAAAATGCAGAGAGTGAAATATTATTCAGCCTTCAAAAGAAAGGTGATAAATGCAGACAGTGAAATATTATTCAGCCTTTAAAAGAAAGGAAATTTGAACATACACTGCTGCGTAGAGGCACCTTGAGGACATTATGCTGAGTAAAATAAGCTAGCCACAAACATGGTCTGATTCCACTTCTATGTGGTATCTAGAGTTGTCAAACTTAGAGGCAGAAAGGGGAATGGTGGTGGGATGTGGGGAAATGGTAACTGATATCTAATGGGTACAGTGTTTCAGTTTTGCAGGATGAGGAGAATCCCATGGGTGGATGGATGGTGGTGTTGGTAGCACAAACTATGAATGTACCAAAGGCCATTGAGCTGTATACTTAAAAGCAATTGCAGTGGTAAAATTTACACTGTTTTACCACAATTAAAGTAATTTTAAAAAGTCATTCAGAAGGGTCTTTCAGGAGATAGGGGTTGGAATTTGAGGATGAAGATTTTTCAGAGGACCCCAGGTGATTCTGATGATTACCCAGCCACTAGTTTCTTCCTGCTTTAATTCCCATTATCCTTGTCCACATCTTTCATCTCCGGAGACCTGTCCCCCTGCCCCACCCCTGGGCCAGATTTTGGCTGGAGCAAGGTTTGAATCTTGGGGCTTGAATTGGGGTTTGAATTGAAAGCAGAGAGTCAAGGAGATACTTGCACACCCCTGTTCAGAGCAAGCATTATTCACAGAAGCCCCAGGTGGAAATAGTCCAAGAGTCCATCAACAAACACTGACTTTCAGAAAGGAAAGTCTAAACCCGACTGTGCACTTGTAAATCTTTCCTTACTTAGATGATTATTCTCTGGAAACATCTTTGAGCGAGGAGCAGAAATTATGGTATATGTTGTAAGAGCGAGAGGTCTCTCTTTGGAGATCAAACCAAAGAAGTAGAGGCCAAAATATCAAAAGCCACAGAAGAGCATCAGGCACAGCCAGCCCCAGCACAACCTTTCCGATCATGACACCAAGACTTCTGCATGTTCACTATATGGATGTATTATTTAGTCACAGCTATTTCTATTGCGAATGACTAAAAAATCCCAACATACACTGGTTTAAGCAAAAAGGGTAATATATTGGTCCAAGCCATTGAAAAGTTATGAGTATATTGTCAGTATCAGGCTCAGCCATCCTTCATGTTAGCAATCATGAGGACAAGAAGATTAGCCAAAACAGGATAGATGGACTTTCCCCTGAGAAACCTGGGAGAAATCTCATTGGCTCTGATGAGGTTGTCTGTCAATCTCTGAACCAATCCAAGGAAGCCAGGGGAATGTGATGTTCTGATTGGCTCCCACCCTTAGTGCATAGAAGTAACTCAGATCCGCTGTTGGATCCTATTGGGGGCCGAGCAAGTCTTCCCTGTACATTCACATTGCAACATAAAGACGCCACTAAGGGTATCGATTGGATCTGAGTTCTCTGTTATCGGTCAGCTATTTTGGGACTGGATGAGCTGGAGTTGAGTATGATTCATTCCACCTAGGCCTCCAGGTCTGATTGTCTCAGGACAGATTCTCCAAAGAAATTCCAGATGGCCATCGTGAACCCTTACAGCACATCTCATGCCAAGGCTGTCCTTTGTTTCCCTCAGAAGAGAAGACATGTAAAAGGAATAGACTGGGGAATTACAACCTAATTCAGGATTCTGAGAGAGCCTTGAACTGGCCCAAGAGGGATTCAAGTCTACGTCTAGATATTCCAATGACTGCCTGCCTGGAATAAGTCATCTTCCTGCTCTGGGTTTTAGCTGTTGCTTTTTCTGCTTCAATAACAGAGTTAGACCAGGTTCCCTTTCACCCCTCAGGTTTCATGATTTTATCAATTGGCTACTTATGAATGAACCTTGGGGTTAATGGCAGAATGAGAAGCAGGGTAGCCAGTGGTTAAGAACATGTGCTTAGTATTCAACACGATTGAATTTGGTTCCCAGCTCTGCCACTTACTGTGGGTGTTGCCCCTGAGAGTTATTTAAATTCTTTTATCCTCAATGTGGTTATCTGAAGAATGGGACAATACTCTCATTAATCCCAGTAATCCTACTTCAAAGGATGATTGTACAGATTACATGATGAAATGCATGGAAAATATTTAGCACAGTGCAACATTAAAGTGTTAACATACCAGTTAGTTCACCTGACATACTGAGCACCTGTTGTGGGCCACGCAGGGTGCTCTGGGTAATGCATTGTATGGACCACATCCTACTAAAGAGCTTAAAAAGGGGCTGGTTAAAAAAATGGTAGCGAAAGATTAAACTTTTTAGAAGTAGATTGGTTTCTGACAACAGGTATTTATATTAGGTTGTTCTTTTATTTTCCTTCATTTTAAAAAGGCCCGGATATTGAAAAAAATCCTAATTTATTTCTTTAAGACCGTGTCTAATTTTGAAACCCCCCAGAAGAGAATTTAGCATTGGCCACCCTAGAGTGGGCCCACTTCAGTTACACCCACTGAGAGGTCACTAGAGGGCCACAGGAAGTCACTTAACCCAGGCCCTTATTGCAAAGCAGAATTAGGGTAGGCTACCTATAACAGAAGTCAGGACCCGCCCTCAGCAAAGCTGCCAAGCCACATGATAGCCGTTATATCAGAGCTGGAAGGGGCCATTGGTGTCTAGTTCACACACTCCATCCTCTGGTTGGGGAAGCTGAGAGCAGAAAGGGGAAGGACCCCCAGCATCACTCAGGAATTTCTGGCACAGAAGAGAGTACAATGGCCATCTTCTGATTGTTCACTCACCTGTCTTTGTACCTGACCCTGCTGAGCGCCTGTCCCTCCATGGAGGTCTCCCACCCACTGTTCTCAGCTGACATTCCTTGCAGATGTTGGAAATTTTACCTGTCCTCAGTACTGCTATTTACAGCCCTTGCTCATTCTGAGTTGCATTGAAGGATAAACTATCCCTTGACGGGGACATTTTCAGCACTGTGGTAGACTGGTTGGGAAAGATTTCTCAGGCTGGGGGCCTATGAGTTCCTCAAGTGACCCCATCAAGGCAGCTCCTGCCTTCTCCCACAATGCTCTGCTCCAGAGCAGGCTTGGACCCACGTCTGTTTATAGTCCTAGATTTGAAGAGTCCAATACCCTCCATCCCGAGTAAGTGTTTACCAAATTAACCAAATACTTATAATCATCTAGTATGCTATCTTGAAGAACAAAATTCCTAAACCCTTTCCTGGGAAATCCCAATTCCATAGATCCCATGTGGAAACCAGTCTGAAATGCCTATTTCAAAGCATACAGTGATTTTTGGATTTGTCTGGGTAAGTCACTATTTTCTCCCTCTCCTTCCTCCCTATAATTTGCTGATGAGATCATTGAATCTCCAAGATAAGAAATAATATTTCCAAGTGTGTAAAAATAGTTCTAGAACCCAACCACCTTTTCAAAAATAATTTATCCTTCTCTTCAAAGCTTCAGGGCAGACTATACAAGGATAACCATTCCTTTGTCATTCACGACCTTGACAGTTGAACAGTTCTTTCTCTCCTCTCACCTTCAGGATAAGCATCGTCATTTTCCTTTGGCAACAACTTCACAGTCACCCTGCCCAAGAGTTCTCTATAAAAACAGTCCCCCTACACCCCCATGCCAGTTCACAGAGAGCAGTAACAATGTGCCTGGGAGCAAATCTCTCCTAAAATTACAAAAGAAAAACATCAGCATCTAAATATATCAACCATGATGAGTCTTCTATTTTTGATTCATTGTTGTCTGTAGCTGGAGATCCAAAGCTCTTAGTGTGCTAAGCTGAAATTAGACTGCAGATATTAAAAGCAATTAATGTTCTTCCCTTTATTTGTATTTATTTATTTAAGTTTCACAAGGCAATTACTTAAGAGGCCTTCGGAAGAAATCCGGAGAATCATTTCCAATCAGCAGAATGAAAATGTCTCCTTTTGTGATTTGGCAAATAAACAATGTGTAGAAATAACTCCCTCGTATGTACTATTCATTAAGGGCTAATTGCTGTGGTCTCCAAATGAAATACGGCAAACCGTTCCACCTCTGTGCCAGTTTGTTTAAAATCTGCAAGGCTTTATTATTAACACTGTTTAATTATGTGAATGTCAGCCATGGAGAATTCCAAACCCACACTTGGCCTTCATCATTAGTAACAGGGCAAAAATGAAACACTTTCAACAATGAAGGGTTCATATTTCAAGCTTATACAGTAGCTGCTAAAAGGCTATACTCAGAAAATCAATTTTATTAAAGTCCTTCGAGCACTAAAGGGACTTGCATGCAACTAAGCAATTTTAAAAACATGTCCATGAGCCATGACTTTTTGATTCATGTTTTTAGTGGGGTTATTTTTGAGTATTTTCAATATTGTCTCCTTACAGTGGGGTCAGAAGTGATTTGGGGAGGGCGCAAACAGGGAGAAGGGAACATGTCCTCACAATTATTCCTGCCTCAATGTCCATCAGACTTGGGATCTACGGAGCAGGGAGTCCAGCAAAGAGGGAGTGACAACATGAAGAGTTCGTGTAGGCAGGAACGGAGGAGGAGGACAGCCTATTTTATTTTAAGAGTTTTTTTTTTTTCACTTAAATTCTAGAAAATAATAGCTCTAAGCCACAGATTGACCAGTTTCTGCCCTGAAGCCTGAAGGAAACTTCCGTAGCACCCCCAAATTCTACTGATCCTTCCAGAATCATATTTCATTCAGATCCCCCACTTGGCAATTCATTTATTGGCTTGCTACACTCACCTACATCCATTACTTTTGTCTTTGAACTTGTTTGTTGGTTATTCGTGAGTGTTTTGAAGGCAGAGACCAGGGATCATCTCTTGGAACCATGAAGCCAACTCTTCACCTGAACTGTTACTTTTATCTTTAATTAGTACTTAATTTGTTGCCTAATTCTGTTTCCTCTTCTCAATGTTTCTGCTAACTCTTTAGTAGGATGTGGCTTTTGTCACTAAAGTGTCTAGAATGGTGCTTGGTACACAGTAGGTGCTCAACTATGTTGGCTGAATCAATGAGTGTATTAATAATCGATGACCCATCTATGGTCCCCACATAGTCTGGTCCAGTGCTTTTGTCCTTATTAAGAATGCAGTGATTTATTTCAGTATTATTACTTTAGTATTTTGGTGTCATTCAGTATTTTAGTATAATCCCTTTGGGACCAACTGGAAAGTAGCCTGGGAACTGCAGAGTAGGCTCCTACGGCAGTCAGCCTGGGTCTAAATCCTGTACTACTTGTTTCCAGACATGTCATCTTTCCCAAGTAGATGATCAAATACTTTCAGGAAAGAACTGTGCCTTAGGCTTGCCAATTTCTCCCCTAGCTTAGCGTAATGGTAAGAAACTTAGGTTT
The DNA here is from genome assembly GCA_963573935.1 of Arctocebus calabarensis. Lineage (NCBI taxonomy): Eukaryota > Metazoa > Chordata > Mammalia > Primates > Lorisidae > Arctocebus > Arctocebus calabarensis. The sequence continues at coordinate 76,239 of CAUYON010114843.1, read as the reverse complement.
TGTTGTCACACGGCCCTTGTTTGGATAGGGATTTTCTCCTGTCTCTGTGTGACCTTGGGGTCCTTACTTAATCCTTCTTGGCCTTGGTTTCTTTACGGGTAAAATAAAGGTAATAATGTCTATTCTTGGGACAGATCTAAGAGATAAGTGAGATGATGCAGGCTCTGCCCTTAGTGCTGGAGTGGGTGCGTTATAAGCTGTACAAATGGATGCTGTTGATGACAAGAACAAACACAGTATGGCTATTGTTCATTTTGACAGGGCAGGGTTGGGATGTCCCTGTACTTTAGCTCTCGGTCTGAAAGTGTAGTGGAGAAGCAGAATAATTTTAACTCTTTAGTCTTATTCTAACTCTTTGTGACCCTAAACAAGGCCTTTCACATCTCAGTTTTATCATGTTTGAAATGGGTACAATCATCCTTAGCCTGTTTGCATCCCAATGTCATCATGCGGCCAACATACGATGATAGATCTAAAAGGAATTGTGTGTAATCCCAAGCACGGCTCACAATTACTCAGTGTCTTTCTAAAGTAAGTATTTATTGAGGGTTTGATGCTGGTGCAGCACCATTGTCACAAAGACATGTGTGGTCCAAGCCCTGTCTTACAAGATAAGGTAAGGCTAACCTTAGCCTAGTAACAAATTTAACATTTATTGAGAACTTACCATAGGGTTTGTACTATTCTCAGCACTTTGCAAGTTAACTCATTTAGTCCTCATCACAAACCACCAGGACTGGGTTTTATTCCCCGCTTCATTTATAGATAAAGAAACTGAGGTTCAGAGAGGGGAAGTGATTTGTTCAAGGTCACAAAGCCAGTAGGTGGCAGAATTGGGATTCAAACCTAAACAGTCTAGCTGTTTGCTACTCTCAAGCTGTTTGTTTCTAGAGAAATTGCTTCCCCTTCTCAAGATGACCACATGGTTTTCCCCCCGATCCTCCCTGGATCCCAGAGACCTCAGGGATAGAGGTAAGGAGAGAAAAAAGAATTTTATTAATAGCAATAAGGGTAGAGGAAACCCAAGGGGAGCAGGGATTTATTTAAAAAAAAACATAAATATATTTTAGGTTACCAAAACATTAGAATTTTCCTATGCAGCTTCCTTCCTTATGTAAATGTTTACAAAGATCTTCCCCAGTTCAAGTGCAGATAAAAAGTTCCTTCTTTTTTTTAAATTTATTTATTTTTATTAAATCATAGCTGTATACATTAATGCAACAATGGGGTAAAATGTACCGGTTTTATATACAATTTGGAATATTTTCATAGAACTGGTTAACATAGCCTTCATGGCATTTTCTTGGTTATTGTGTTCAGACCTTTATATTCTACATTTAGAAAGTTTCACCTGTACCCTTCTAAGAGCTGTAGAAAAAGCCCAAGTGCCCATCAACTCATGTATGGATTAATAAATTGTGGTATTATGTACACCATGGAAGATTATGCAACCTTAAAGAAAGATGGAGACCTTACCTCTTTCATGTTTGCATGGATAGAGCTGGAAAATATTCTTCTTAGCAAGAATGGAAGAAAAAGTATCCAATGTACTCAGCCCTACTATGAAGCTAATTTATAGCCTTCATATTAAGGCTAAAACCCATCTACAGCACAAGAATATGGGGAAAAGGGCAAGGGAGGGGAGGATGGGTGGAGGGAGGGCGATTGGTGGGATCATACCTATGGGTGCATCTTAGAAAGGTACTGATGAAACTTACTAAATGTAGAATATAAATGTCTTCATATAGTGATTTAAAAAATGCTATGAAGGCTATGTTAAACAGTTTGATGAAAATATTTCAGATTGTATATGATGTCAGCTCATTGTGCCCCATGATTGCACTAATGATTTAATAAAAATTTTTTAAAAAGAAATAGATATATGTTTAACAGTAAATATAAGAAACAAGTAAATTATAGTGTGTTAGAAGTTGATAACTGCTATGAGAAAAGGAAAAAGTAGATAAAAGTAAAGCTAATTAGAAGATTGTGGCTAACATGAGAGAGGAGAGTAAGAGGGCAAGAAAAATTGTTGAAGTTGATGAAAAAGTTATCAAGATACATTTTTAAAGGATCTTCTGGGCAGAGGGAACAATTATAGCAAAGATCCTCGTGATGCTGTAGATATCATAACAAATCTGAAAGAAATCACATTATATCAGTAACAATTTCCAGTACCCCAATGCATGTATAAATAATGTGAAGAGAAATCCAGTTGAAAAAATGTTGAATTAGACTAAATGAACATCTTTTCACCAGAGATTTTCATTAATTCAGGTTTCACTGATTTAAATAATAAAGTTATTAACAAGACTAGCTCAACAATTGCTACTCAAGGCCACCTGATATATCAACTCAGAATTCCACTCTTTACTTCATGTTTTTTTTTTTTTTTGCAGTTTTGGCTGGAGCCGGGTTTGAACCCACCACCTCCAGCATATGGGGCCGGCGTCCTACTCCTTTGAGCCACAGGTGCCACTCTACTCCATGTTCTTAGGAGAGTGATAAAATAAACATCTTATTAATTTAAAAATGTGGTGCATATTTATATGCCTTATTTATCTAGAGAAAATCAAAACTTTACAATATGTCTTTATTCTAAACTGCCAGCTATAGTTAATTCCTTACATTATGGATGAGAAAGATAAGCAAGAAAAAGATGAGAAGATACTCGAGGAAGGTTTTTTTGTGTTCTCAGCTTCCTGCTTAGAATTGGAATCAGAATATCTGGGTTAGGTATTATCCCAAGGCTGGAGAACAACGGTTTCACAAGTTCTCTGTTTCTTAGACTAGTTAAAGCAAATAATTTTGATGTTTTATTATTTTGCAATGGACAAGAAGGTAGCTTAATTTTATTTTTTCATAAAATCTCCTTTTTATTCAATTCCATGTGGTAAGTGGCCACCAAAATACAACTTTGTTGTGAATACAAATGGTGAGAAAATATAAATCAAGTCTTTCGTGAAGTAGTCATCTGGAACTTCTGATCTTAGAAGTGCCTTTCACTAGAAAAGAAAGTAAGCAGTCTAGATTAAGTCTATACATGTATAAATTATGTAAAGAGAAATCCAGTTGAAAAAATATAAGTATACTTACTTATTATATTTTAATATATATTTATTTAATATACTTATATAAATAAGTAAATATAGTAAGCCAGATTAAGTAGAATGACTTTGAAATATTTCTTCTTTTTCTATTGTCTATAAGATTTGGCATGATCTGTTTTTGAAATTATATTTTACTTTTATTTTTAAATATTAGTAGTCTATTTTTTGAGACTGGGAAAAAAAAAGAAGTTAACTGATAACTCCATACTGAGCCTCAGAGTTAAAGCATTCTATAATAGACATACTCTTATTTGACAAGGTGAATGTTATTTTCTTTGCATTATTATTATTAATATTGCTTAATATTTCTAGGCAGTAATTACCTGATATTTTTTCTGAAAGTATTTATCTTCATTCATTCTTTTCGAGGTTTTTGTTTCTAGTCCTTATCTTAAACACTGTTATTGTTATTAAATTTTAAAACTTTTTAATTCTGTTAAGCGTAAAGTGGAAACCTAATAAACACATGTGTATGTAAAAATAAAAAAAAAGAAAATAAGGAGTCTAGCCTAGAATTTGAGTTAAAAATAAGGAGTCTAGCCTAGAATTTGAGTTAAGATTTTTAATTTGTATTATGGTTTATATTAGATCTCCTAAAAGTGATGATCACAGAGAAGGGAAAATGTACTCCTTTCAAAACCAAATTAAGTTGCAAATTTGGAAATAAAATTGAACCTAACCATTTTGGAGGGGACATTCAGTGCTTTATTTTTTTCATGAGTTATCACAGTGCCCATCACCCAGATAGTGTACCAGTTAGGTGTGAATTTACCCCTTTCTTCCTGCCCCTCCCACCTGCTTGCTTTCTGTTGAGTTTTACTACCATATGTGCACATGGGTGTTGATTGATTAGTCTCAATTTAATAGTGAGGATATGTGGTGTTTGTTTTTCTATTCCTGTGATAACTAACTTCGAATGGAAAGCCATGGATGGCAAGCTCTGGTGGGGGGTGTACCTGCCCTGGCTCAGAGTTTATACAAATTGATGCTTTGCATACAGCCATTTGGACCGTACTGGTGGGTACTTTGATGTGTTCTGATGTATATTTGATGTGGCTTTTTAATGTATCTCAGAATAAACTCCCTGAGCAACTTTATCCTTTTTTGTGCCCCAAAGGGATGTTATTTGTGAATCTAATTAAAAATTAACACACATCTATTTCCCAACCTCTATCTGGCACAGATGAAGAATGGCCTATGTTAATAAGCACAAGCCATTCATTGATTTCTGGACCCAGATATGCTGGAAAGCATCTCAAATCACATGATGGATCTGCACAAAAACATCAATGATTTATCTAAATGATGTTCCAAGTTTCATGTGTCAATAAGACTTGCTGATGGCTATACATTCAGAGAATTCTATTACTCTCTCTAAAGGGAAAAAGATAATATCCCTTGAACCAGGTCTCAATTAATCCATTCCCAACTGCACCTGCTCTTCCCTTAAGTCTCACATGGTAGAACAAAACCACTCCAGTTAGCATCCCTCCAGTGATGGATATAGAACTTGAAAGAAGGCAGCTCAACTGAGAATTAGCTGGGAAAACCTTGCCAACACTGCAGAACCCTTGTTGCAACTGAGCATCGTAAAAGGCTCTCAAGTTCAATTTACATGCTGCAAAAACCAAACAAACGAAAACAATGACTCACTCACCACCAAACTGGAAACACAGTGAAAGCTTTGTGGAATGTAGACTGGCAAGTTTGGGGTGAAGAGTTTTAATAAGAATATCATCCTCTGTCTACATCATTACTGTTTTTAGAAGAGGCCTGAAAATCTAGGCAAGAAGATAATAAAGGAAAAGGAGAAACTTTAAGAGGCTGTAGATAAGTTATTCATCCTCTGTAACCTCAATTTGTTCATCTATAAAGTGGAAATAATATTCTCTGGTGCTATTGGGAGAACCAAATTATACATCGCAATAAAGCTCTTAACATGGTGCTCGGTACATGGGGAAGTGATGTCTAAGACTTACTATTACCATCACCATCCCCATTATTGGGGTTTGCATTAACATCCATTTACTGCTTATACATTAATTTTGTCATCTCCTAGAAGGTAACATAGAAAGAAGTAGAGTGAAAAAAACTGCTGAGAGAAAAACACAAAATGGAGTAAATAATATTTATTAACTTCATCTATAAATTAGGTTAAAATATTGCTGCTATTCAACTTAGTACAGAAATACATGTATTCTACAAAAACAAAAAAGTTTGGAAACCACTTTACAAGGCATAATTACAGACTCTGAAATATAAAAGCTGTGTTTTTCCTGAGAGAAATTCTGGATTACCAGTAAAACTAGGTCTTCCAGTAGGATATTTTTGTGTGTGTGGAATATTTTTATTTCATTTTTCACATTGAATAAGGATAAGTCATAAATAACTTTAGTAATTGCATTTACTTCACCACTTTTCTTCTTTTCCAAGGATACGGGCATTTTGTGTTGTGGTTTTTATATTGAATTCATGTAAGACAGCCATATTTTCTGTTAGTAACATTGCTTCTACTTTAAAGGAGAGTTTAGGACATCAGCCAACACCATTCTTCCAAGAGTTTTGCCACCTGAACAAACTTAGAAACCCATGTCAACACAAATGTTGCTAATTTCAGAACTATGTTATAAATCTTCAGCAATAAAGAATTATGCTAAATTTGAAGGAGTCCGGTGGTATATGTGAAAAGTGAGGTGGTAAAAGAAGGTATTCTCCTAATAAATAGCAAGTTGGAATTAAGATGTGGTATTTGGGATGATTTGTACGATACTATTTGTATAGAATTTGCAACACATAAAAAGTGTTAACTGACAGAATGCTGGTGTCCCACCAGAAGGGACAGATGCCAAGGCCAGTGTTTCTAACAAAGGAACATTACAAGCACTACCAAGAAAAAAATTCAAATAAATTTTTCATTCCTCATAAAAACTTGGAGAAAAAAAAACTAGCAGAATAATACAATATAATTATAAATGAAAAACATAAAACTATTTCTGAACCTGACGCTGAAGTGTAGATGGCATTTGCCAGTCAAGTGGCCACTGCTACACATGTATAGACACACTGGTTCACGCTAAATGACGTCCTTCACCCTAAGGCTGGTCCTGGGAACCAAAGATTCAGAGAAGAGTAAGATGCTTCCCAAGACTCTACAGGAACTCTGAGTGTGTTTGGAAAACAGATGAGAAAGTAAAGCAATACCCGAAGAGTGAGTTAGTTACTGTGCGGTCACAGCCCAGTCTTCACACTCACGGTGCGGCATCGGAATGCTGGCCTGAGTTTCACTATTTTGAAGGAATCCTTAGAATTAGAAGGTGTAGAAAACATGCCAATAGACAAAGGATCAGCAGGGCAAGAAACACGCGGTGTTTAGGGGATGACAAGTAGCCTTCCTTCCAGGCCCCTGGCTGGCAGGAAGATGGCAGGGACCCCGACACAAAGCTTTGCATGTCTGGGGTGAGTATGCCCGTGTCCAGCTTCTTTCGCAGGACTAGCTGTGGCGGTCTGTGTGCTCTGGGACAACAGCAGGGGTCAGTAGTGTCTTTCATCCATGGCTGATACTACTTAGGTCACAGAGGCAATGCCAGAATCATCTCTGAGGGGAGATGACCTGGGAATTTAGAGCGAGGAAATTTTGTCTACATGCAGTGAGAGCTCTTGAGCCAAGCATGAGGAGAAGCCAAGAGCAAGTGCCAAGTGGCATTCCGAGACTAGGACACAGGACTGCAGAGGGCGGCCAGTCGAAGAGGCCAACAGGTGTCAATCCAGGTCAGTTCCGGGGGTGCTGGGAAGCCCAGGAGGGGCACAGCAGACTCTTGGCAGTGCACTCACGGAGATGGTGGTCTGAGGTCCACAGCAGGGCAGTCACCCGGCACTCAGAGGCTCTCAGCAGGGTGTGTGCTTGCATTATACCCTTTGTCTGTTCACATGTTTGCCTGGATACAGTGATTCACCTAAACTCACGAATTTCTGCAATGCAGAAAATCTTTTAGGATACTTCAGTATCCATGTAGACATATCAGAACCACGATCTTCAAAGAATAATAATCTTGTTGTTCATTGCTACACAACAAAGTTTAGCATAGAGCCAGGGTAGATGTAATCTGAACTGGAAAGAGATGAAAGAGCACGCCAATCCAATTCTCCTTGGAGGCCAGGAGAATTGTGGCAGAACAAGGATTTGTACACTTTCCTCATCTTTAATTTTTAAACTGAGACATCATTTTTTAAAATGACACAAATGTCAACCTTATAACAGATTTAAACATTAAAATAAGTTAAATAATTCCATATAAAATATTAAACTAAAATTCAAAAGGCTAATACAGGTATCAGACTTTACAAGAAGATATAGAGAAATACTGTGTTACCTTTCTGACATTGAAGAAGAGAGAGGTAATTTCGTCATTAAAACACCAGAAAAATCACCTTTACAGTTTAAAATGGCCCTTTTGGAAGTTTTAAAGGGCATTTGTAGATGTAGAACAAAACCGTAACATTTTGAGACTTTAGAGAAAAGATACAGCTTGTCTGATGCAATCACTCGTCATGGGTAAGTTGAAGCTCCCAAAAAGACTTACTTCAAAGGTCTTTTATATCAGCCTCTGTCACGCTTTTTCCCTGTCCCTGGGATATTCACCACAATCATGTATGACAGGGTCTTTATTGCCCCTACTTTTAAGCTCTTAAGTATAGGCATGAAGCAAAAATGAATGCTTCTGTATTTCTGTAATGCAGCATAGAGCTGGGCATATGCTAAAAGTCAACGAATATTTGTTGGATGAATGAATGAATGCTATCCCAAGTATAAAAATCTGTTCATGTGGGAAACACAGTATTTCACACAGGATTAATACCTTCTTCCCTTGTTCTATTATTTTCATTGTCTGTACTAAAATTCACCCTAAAACACCAAGTGCCTGATTTTTTTCCATATTAGTGAATTTAGATTTCGTAAGATTTTTTGAGTTCACTTGAGATGCCTAAGTTCTCCCTAATCATCTGTGCCTACATGCTTAACACAATTATCTTTCCATGGGGATCTTACCCCTCTGAATCATCTGTGATTATAAATTGATCCCAGTTTTAGGATTTTCAGGGAGGCAAATTGTTCTATGCCTGACCTTTTCATATTTTTCTGGAAAACATTAAGGACTTGGTTTGAATCCATGAAATTACTTTAAGATGAGACATACTCTAAGTACTAAATTAACTAGAGCCTGCTTCCAGTGGTTGCAAAATTGACTAAGATGATAACCTGAATTAACATTTTGTTTTCATTCCTTTTGTTGTTTTTTAGCCAGCGTGGTAGAACAATTTACTGATTTATTTTTCCAATTTTACTCTAGTAGACTTGACAAATAAAAGGTGTACAATGTGATGTTTTGATACGTGTATACATTGTGAAGTGATTACCGCAATCAAACTAGTTAACATATCCCCCACCTTACACAGTTATGATTTTGGGGAGTGTGTGGTCAAAACACTTAGAATTAATTCTCTTAGAAAATTCCAAGCATACACTACAGTATTACTGATATTTTCTTTGATGTAAGTCCAACAGAGAAGGCCAGGTTGAACCACTAAACCATAAGAAATGATACTATCTGACGCGCTCATTCAGATGATAAATCTTTGCCTGAAAACACAGCCCAACAGCCGGTGCTCTTTGTAAGCAGATGGCTGAAGAGTCTGGCTTAATACTTAAAGGGTAACTAGGCCTTTCTTTTTCGTTAGATTTTCTTGCAGAAGATCACTGATCTGTGAGTTCAATAGCTTATTTATTACTCCAAGCTTACATGTAAATAGGGTTGTGTGGGCCGCACGTTCCTGGGATTGTCATCTTTGGTGAGATCCCTGCTGCAGATATTTTCTTCTGACTGTAAGAAAGGGAGGAGCAGCGAGAGACTTTTGTCACGGGGCAGCCAGTTATTACCATTCACATGCTTTTGTGCTGCATAGAACTCACTGTGTAATGCTCTGGCAATGTTTTTTTTTTTTAAGACAGAGTTTCACTTTGTCACTCTCAGTAGAGTGCCATGGCATCACAGCAACCTCCAACTCTTGGGCTTAGGTGATTCTCTTGCCTCAGCCTCTCAAGTAGCTGGAACTACAGGCGCCCGCCACAACACCCAGCTATTTTTTTGTTGCAGTTGTCAGCGCTGTTTTAGCTGGCCGGGACTGGGTTCGAACCTGCCACCGTCAAGCCACAGGTGCCGCCCAACTCTGGCAACGCTTTTGAACAAATACGGAGTTTCTAAGGAATTCTTTCTGCAGCAGCAAGCTACAATGGCAACTTTTGATATTATCATTTTGTTCTTATAGTCTGTAGAAAATGATTACAATTGTACCATGGTCTGCACAATTTGGATTCTTTGTCTTTCAGTGAAACTAATTTCTGTGCCAGTTGATTATTCATATTGTATCAGAGTGATTATAGAAAAATGTCCATCTGTCATTAATATAGTGAAAAAACCTAGCACCTCTCTTCTAATAGCCAAAACCCTTGAAATAATATTACAGTGGTAAGAGGGTTCCCTCTAGGAATGGCTAGTTTTCTCTTGGGGCCTTGCTTTATTTTCCTATAAGATCAGATCCATGTTTCAAAAGTCTTTTCTTTGGAATATTAAGTAGCTTGAGAAGTTGTTATTACTTAGAGTGTATATTAAATAAATATATATTTGTAAACACTTGTTTGAAGAATTTAAGTTTATTGGAATGTTATAATGAAACAGATCTAGTAATCATATTCTACATTGCCTAACTATTCTACATCGTCTCCAACACTCCCATTGGGTAAATGATCTTTTCTTAACACCTTGGCCAGATTCTGTAACTTTCATGATTCCTATTGTTGTTAGAATAGTCCCATCTCAGTGTGCAAAACTTCAAAGTGTTGTTTTAAAACTATGATGTCAAACTCTACAAAGTTTATCTTCCATAAATGCTCCTTGCTAACCAGACATGAACTAGTCTCTCTACATACGAGAGCTCATATTAGTCTCTGATAACACCATGAATTCTTGTGTTCCCATTTAACGGATGAGGAAACTGAAGTTCATACAAGTTAAGCTATTTGTATAATTTGTATAATAATGAGCAGTGAGTAACTATAGCTGCCTAATTCTATAGCCTGGGCAATTTCTAGTAGAATAGACTACGCAAGAGTAAAGAAACTTTCATTATCACTATGTTTAAGCAATTTTTCGAAGAAAGGCATTTGTAGTCATTTGGAGTGATAGTCTTTCAATAAGCACCTTGCTTATCTCCCATGAAGGATACAGAGGTTATAAACTTACACATCTCTCCCTACCCCCCAAAATCTCTTTTCAGTTTTCTTCATGGGCCTTCAATGTGGCCAACTTCCAATATTCAATCTTTATATATATGAATAGGTCAATATTGCTGTCAATATTATTGCTATGTGCTTTAATATGTGGATAGCATTCACTGTAAAATCAAGATTTATTATTTATGAGTTACGTAGCTGAATGTAAGGAAGACATTGGGTCTTTATTTCTTCTTTTCCATATTATTCAGAGAAGGATCAACATTTTCTGTTTAACAGTCATTCCTACAGCACATATTTTCTGTTCTGAGACATTTATTCTTTTCGTGATTGCATTTTCTCCATTTCCTTTGGTTTCTGTTTGACTTCTGCACCAGCTATCGGTCATTTGTTCAGCTTGCTGTTTGTCACACCAGCTTTCTTTCCTTAGTCAATAGTTAGTCCTCAAAATCCATCTGGAATTGTTGATATGTATGGTTTCAATTTTCCCCAAGTATTCCCTTAGCTGTTTTGTAATAACAGCTACAATGACAAGGTGTTACTCCCTAGAGATATAGCTTGTTCCCCTTTGAGTCCTATCTATTCTTTCTTCCAAAATTTTTATGATTTATTCTTTCTTTCCTTTTGCTAATATATTTTTTTTTGTTTTAGTTCTTAAGTCTACTTAAATGCACTTATAAAATGCTTGCTAAGTCTTCTGAGCATTAGATCATTTTTTTTTGGAACAATACTTGATATTAAAGTTTATCTTGGAATCACACAAAAAATTGAAAGAATTTTAGCAAAATTTGAAAAATGTTCATGGTCATCTGACCAAAGCTTGCAGATAGGTAATGAGACACTTTCGACTAATGCAAAGTTCACTTTATATATATGAATAGGTCAATATTGCTGTCAATATTATTGCTATGTGCTTTAATATGTGGGTAGCATTCACTGTAAAGTCAAGATTTATTATTTATGAGTTGCATGGTCATGGTCATCTGACCAAAGCTTACAGATAGGTAATGAGAGACTTTCAACTAATGCAAAGATCACCCCCACAATCTAATGTTTATAGATAAAAAGTCTAATTGTTACTACTAGGAAATGGTACTCTAAGATTTAATTTATCTAAAATTATAATGCTAGTGCTACTTGCCTGATGAATTATCCAGAACATTTGATCAAAATGAACCTTTAGGGTTTTGACTGTTAATCTGTATTTCCACTTTACTTTTTGTTTCCCATTTGAGTAATTGTCTTGAAAGCAAAGAAACCCTGAAATAATGTGCTATAGGCATTTTAAAATCACACAATTTAAATTGTGAGCGGTGTGTATAAAGTCTGTCATGTGAAACATTTTGAAAAATCAGATGAGGAAAAAGAAAAAGTGGTTAGGTAACTTACTTTATATTGGAAAACAAGATTTTCTGTCCAATTCTGTGTGTTTGAATTAAAAAGACTGTTTCACTTATCTGAGTGAGTGATCTACATTTTATATATACATCATCAGCTGAGGAACTCTGAAAATATCAATTTTTTGGTTGACTTTGAAAATGTAGCAAATATCACATCATTTAAAAAAATACTGACTCACCTGTGCACCCGTATCTTATGAAAATATAAGCCTAGGTTGTTGAAAGCGACATGACAAATCACATTGAACCTAAAGCTCCATCTTGTCAAACTTTTGCTTAACTATAATTCAAACTTTATTAATTTGTGCATATCTTCAATTTAAATATTTTACTGGGGATTGTCCATATACCATGATAATTGGGCATTAGAAGGACCAGGACAAAATAATTTATTGGGTAAGTAGCACTAGCATATAATTTTAGATAAATTAAATCTAAGAGTACCATTTCCCTAGTTATAGTAACACAAGAACAAGTTAAGTAGTCATTGAATTCAAAGAGGTTAAATAAGCTCTAGTGGTGGAAAATTGGATGATAGGTGGAACAAGTGTGTTATATGCTTATGAATAAATAAAAACCTAGTGCTGAGAATGCACACAGAAAAGATACCTCAGGCTATTATAACGATTCGCTTCTTTAGAATATGTATGCAGAAATGTGTACAGTATATGGGTATAAATTTACAAATGTGCTATCCTTCTCTTGAGTAAGACATTGCCTAACAGACAAAAGATTTGAACAGAGGAAAAAAGATTTATTTCACTTTACCAATTATCTTTCGAAATAAAGATATAACTTTTTAAAAGAAAATCCATTATATATACTAGACAAGTGAAAACAGGGAATTCATCACCAATAGACCAGCTTAAAAAATGCTCAAGGTATTCTTATATCTGGAAGTGAAAAAATGATAATCACTGTCATGAAAACACATGAAAGCATAAAACTCACTGTTAGAGAAGTTACATGAAGGAAAAAGAGAAAAGAATCAAACCTTATGAAACTGCAATGATAAAGGGTCAGAGAAAGAAGAAAAAGGTCAAGGAAACCACAAAATAATTAACAAAATGGCTGTTGCTTGTCAACAATAACCTTGTGTGTAAATGGACTAAATTTTCCACCTATAAAAGACATAGATTAGCTGAATGGTTAAAAAAATGACCCGTCTGTCTATGATGCCTACAATAAGCACTTCAGCAGTTAAGACCCAAATAGAATAAAAGTGAAGGGTTGTAAAGAGATATTCTATACAAAAAAGAAACTAAAAGTAAGTAGGGATAGCTATATTTACATCAGATAAAACAGACTTCAAGTAAAAAAACCATAAAAAGAGATTATGTAATGATAAACGGGAGTTCAGCAAGTGGAAATAACAAACATAAATATATATATGCCCAACACCAGAGTACCCAGATATATAAAGCAAAAATTATTAGATCTAAAGGGAGACATAAACACTAATGCAATAATAGTGAGGGACTTCGATATCCTATTCTCAACAACAAACAGATCATCTCGACAGCAAACAAAAACCAAAACCACACTGGGTCTAAACTGCACTTTAGACCACATGAACCTAACAATCATTTACAGATCATTTTTATCCAATAGCTGCAGAATTTACATTCTTTCATCAGCATATGAACATTCTCTATGATAGACAATGTGTTGTGTCACAAAACAATTCTCAACAAATTTAAAAGAATTAAAGTCATATCAAGTGTATTTTCTAACCACAATGCAATAAAACTAGAATTTAAGAATAAGAACAATTACTGAAATTATAAAAATGCATGGAAATTAAACAATATGTTCCCAAAAGACAACTATACACCAACAAATTACAAAACCTGGCTGACATGGATACTTCTTTACTTCTTCCTGGACACACAACCTACTGAGATTGAACTAAGAACTATATGCCTACCTATAAATCTTACACATAACAAAAGAAACAATCAAAAAATTGAAGTGACAGCTTGCAGAGTAAGAAAGAATATTTGTAAACTACTCATTTAATATTCAAAATATATGTGTATGAGGAACTCAACAGCAAAAATTTTTAAAAATCATCAAGAAATAAGCAAATGAATTGAAGATATTTCTCAAAAGAAGACATACAAATGGCTAATAAGTCTATGAAAAATGTTCAACATCAGTAATCATCAGGGAAATGCCAATCAAGACAGCAATGAAATATCATCTCACCCTAAATGGAATATTTATTAGAAAAAAGACTTAAAATAACAAATTTGATGAAGATATGGAGAAGGGAGAACTCTTACACGCTGTTGGTGGGAATGCAAATTAGGATGGCTATTATGGAAACAGGATGGGATTTCCTCAAGAAAATTAAAAATAGAACTACCATATGATCTAGAAATTCTACTACAGAGTATATATTCCAAGGAAATGAAATCAGCATGTTGAAAAGACATCTACATTCCCATACTTATTATAGCACTATTCACAACAGCAAGATGAGAAATCAGCCTAAGTTTGCACCAATGGGCGAATGGATAAAGAAAATGCAGGCTGTATACACAAAGGAATGCTATTTAGCCCCATGAAAGAACAAAGTTTTGTCATTCGTGGCAACATGGATAATCCAGGAGGACCTCAAGTTAAGTGAAATATGCTAAGCACAGAAAGTTAAATACTGCATATTATCACTGTTAGTGAAAACTAAAAAAGTTGATCTTACAGAAGTAGGGAGTAGAATGTGGTTACTAGAGGCAGGTGAGGGTAGGAGGGAGGAGCATAGTCAAAGCCTGCTTAATGTAGTTTTATTGTTCAATAGGAACAGAGTGACTACAATCAACAACAACTTATTGTATATTTTCAAACAGCTAGAAGAGAGAATTTTGAATGTTTTCTAACACAAAGAAAAGACAAATTCTTTGTGTGATAGATATTCTAATTACCTTGATTTGATCCTTACACATTGTGTATGTACATTGAAATACTACACTGTGCCCTACAAATATTGTACAAATATGTACAATTTTTATGGGTCAGTTGAAAAAAATCATAGACGAAATTCTGCAGAAGAAGGAGATCGGTGAAAAGAAAAGCCAAAAAAGGAGAAGGAATCCACTGTACAGATTTTCAATTAACAAAATGATATTGAGGCGGCGCCCGCAGCTCAGTGGTTACAGTGCCAGCCGCATACACTGAGGCTGGTGGGTTTGAGCCCGGCATGGGCCTGCTAAGCAACAATGACAACTGTAACAAAAAATAGCTGGGTGTTGTGGCAGATGCCTGTAGTCCCAGCTACTGGAAGATGGAGGCAAGAGAATCACTTAAGCCTAGAATTTGAGGTTGTTGTGAGCTGTTATGCCACAGTACTCTACCCAGGGTGACATGGTGAGACTCTGCCTCAAAAAAAAAAACAAAATTGATAACATTAGTAGTTAATTTATCATAGAAAACATGCTTTGAATTTAGGACATTTTAAAATGGAAATATATTCTATTATTTAATGGTAGCACCTGTTTAGAGAAAATAGCCATTTTAATGCCCAGTTATTTTTTAGTTATTGAATATATGTAGACAACAACAAGAAAAGAACGGAGCATGCTAATTCTCCATTTGGAGAGTGTGGACTCTCCCAAAACTTTAGGAGGTGAGGATGGAATAGGTGGTGGGAATCCCAGGGTGCTACCAAAACTGTATGCTCCAAAGACAAAACTAACTTGTGAACGAGGACCACACCAGCAACCACAGACAAAAATGCTAATATAATAGAGCAACCGATGAGCATGGATTTGACCTTGACAGCCATGTTCTTTTGACCAAAGAAATGAAACAAAACAAAACAAACACTGTCTACTTTCCCCAATAGTTAAGATGATTCAGATTTTGTATTAAAAGCAATTGGACAATAATATGCATTTTATAGATACACATTTTCAGTGATCTTGTCAAGATTCGGCCTATTTTGTAAGCATTGCTTTTAACGGGATAATCTTGATCTCAAAGAGGGATTTGAAGTCTGCTTTTTATCTAAAATAGTGGGATTTGAGGTCTGCTTTTTTTCTAAAATAGTGACCTTCCTAACATCTAGTTGTACATGTTGGCATGTATAGAAGGTTTTCTTTTAGGCTAAAGAAAAATGTAGTTTTGCATTCTTCACCGGATAAAGATGAGAGACCAGAGTGTCTCAAGACATAGTGTGTTTGCCTTAGTGGATGGTTGGAAACAGAAGCTGACCTCTTTTATGTGAGACTCTGGTACAAGCAGCATTGCTCTGGCTCTTCTGTAAAGGCTGAGCCATTCTCTTCCTCACCACCAGCCACAGTGCAGGCTGGTCCCTGGAGGACCTCACGGAGGCAGAGCCAGACTGTGCGCAATGCAGCCATGGCAGTGACCACGAGCCTCCCTCAGGTAGGTAAAAACCATGACTATGTCAGAGTGGAAGAACATCTCTCAACAGGGGAGAGTAACAAGCCAACAGAACGTTCTTATTCATTACGTGTTTCCAAGGGCTGGTGGTGTTAGAAAGCCAGAATCTTTCCCCTTTAAAAAAGGTCCATTTTTTGCCTGTAGTCCCAGCTTCTTATGAGACTGAGATAGGAGGATCACTTGAGCTCAAGAGTTTGAGGTTGCCGTGAGCCGTGATATACTCTACCAAGGGCAACTGTGTGAGATTCTGTCTCAAAAAAACAAAAGGGTACATTTTTAGTAGAGATAACGGGATATTGGACACGGAATGCTAAAACTTTGTTGTGCTTTGTAACAAGTTTTTCTGAGTGTCTAAGTGTAATAATCTTTTAAAATTTGCAATAAATAGGGTAGTGCCTGTGACTCATCGAGGAGGGCGCCAGTCCCATGTACCGAAGGTGATGGGTTCAAACCCGGCCTCAGCTGAATTGCAAAACAGAAAAATAGCCGGGTGTTGTGGCAGACGCCTGTAGTCTCAGCTACTCGAGAGGCTGAGGCAAGATAATCTCCTAAGCCCAGGAGTTAGTGGTTGCTGTGCGCTGTGTGATGCCATGGCACTCTTCTGAGAGCGATAAAGTGCGACTCTGTCTCCACAAAAAAAAAAAAAAAAAAAAAAATTGCCATAAATAACACTGGCTGATTAATTTGCCAAATCCCTGTCTGAATTATTCACTTTAGGAACATTCATGATCAATATTTATTACTGCAACTGATTCAATTGTATGAGAATCCATATCAAATACACATAGTGAGACTGACAGATCAGTTTGCCATACTGAAGGTTTATTTTGGTGGACAGATCCATCCCATAGGTCTTTGTTTTGGTTCATTAAAAAAATGGATTAAGGATTTTTTGTTTTTTGTTTCTTTTTTTTTCCTTAGGAGACCGGAGACTAAACCTGTTTGCAAATGACCTCCTTAGACAGGCAGAAAAATGTCTTAACAACCATGATAATATCAACTTGCATTTGCATAGGGAGATTACCAGAGCTCTCTCCGTTCTATTATTTAAACAACACAGCTATTCCTGTCTTCATTATGCAAATGTTGAAATCAAAGAAAGAGCAGTTATTCTGGAAGCACAGTGGGAAGGAGAAGGCAATGCCCTTAGCTGAGACCCCTGCACACCCACTGTCTCCAAGCTCAGGGACATATGCTCAGGTTTGCTGTTTTTTTCCTTCTTTAGGCATTTCACTTGACTGAGAGAAGGAATAAGATACTTCAAAATTGGCTGGCCTGAATCGTGTCAAACAGGAAATGGTTCCGTTGATTATTAGGTATAATGTGAGGCATTAGCTGGAATGTGGCTGCTACCGGCCACATCATTCTTTTACCCTTTGTATTTTTAGTGATCCTTTTATTGTGCCTTCATTATTTTTTCAACAACATTGTAAACTCTTCTAAACTAGAAACAATAACTTATATTTTGTATTCTTAACACCTGTGCTTAAAGGTAAGTGGTCATTAAAAATAAATGTTGACAATGTTGATGTAGAAAAGAATTTAATGCGTGCATATAATTGGGAGTCATTAGTTTCTGAATGAATAAAAACTCCTGAAAGGATAGCTTCTTTCAGGCTATTAAAGGCACCATGCGGCACCATGCGGCCCAAGCGTGGCTCTCCCTCTGCTACACTCGGGCTTTTAGATCATATTGCGTATCACACTGTGATGGTAACTTTAGGGCGTTCTCCTCCACTGTGGAGTCACACCCCGTCATCTATGTGAAGTTCATCAGCAAACGCTGGTTGACCTTTCCTGTGACAGACCTGGGTACACTTCAGCATGTAGAGACACGTGTATCCACGACATTGGTACAGACTTTAAGAAAACGTAAACACTTTATGATTTAAAACATGAGCATCCATCTCTCTATTTCTATCACTTCTCACCATTTCCCCTCAACTTTTCCCATATTTGTCTATTTAGTGCAGTGGGAACCGGCTAATAAAGAGAAGCCTTCCATTATTGGGTATTCTCCCAGGGGCCAGCTGTGGGGAGAG
The DNA here is from genome assembly GCA_963573935.1 of Arctocebus calabarensis. NCBI lineage: Eukaryota > Metazoa > Chordata > Mammalia > Primates > Lorisidae > Arctocebus > Arctocebus calabarensis. The sequence goes on along the minus strand of CAUYON010114843.1, from coordinate 57,995 downwards.
GGGCCCTGGGCTCCTCACACAAAGCCTTGTTGAGCTTCAGTTAAGCCTTGCAGAAAGCGCCTAGGTCATTATTATTGCCACGGCTCTTTCCACCGTGGCAGGTAAAGGTGTAGAGTGGTCGGGTGATTTGCCCGGGACCCACAGCTCACAGGGAAGAGGCAAGATCAGACCCAGATTTTCTCCCTGCAAATTCCACTCACTTACCCACTGAGGTTGCTCCCATTTATCTAAAGACAAAGTAAATGGCTTGCATAACTGCTGGACTTCCGCGCCATGGCCACTTCTATTAACCCCTGATGTAGATGATTCATTAGGAACACATGTCTGGCATTGCAGAGGGAGGCGAGGCCTTGAGATGATACCCAGGTGGGCTAAAGAGTGATGGTGTTCACGTGGGAAAGGGAAACCCCGTCCAGCGATCCTCCTTGGATCGCTAATTTTACTTGTCTGTGAGTCCAAGGGCAGAGCTAAGAGAAGGTCCTACGTGAAAAAGAAACCCATTGGGGCTCAGTATGAAGGAGGAGTTTCTCACAGAATGATCGTAGAAGAAACTAAGTCAGAAAGAAGAGAATCCAACGTGTGGAGAAATGTCAACCTGACAGTGGCGGGCCTCGGCAGGATGGGGAAGGGACTGAGGTGGTGACCCTGTTGGCCTCCGGCTCTGGAGACCAAGCAGCAGGAGAAACTGGCTGTCTGAGAACCGCCCCCAGAATGAGCTTCACCAGCAGTCGATGCCACTGTTTCATAGAAAGAGGAGAAAAGGGGCACCTTTCTGGTTGCAAACAGGATGCTTTTAAGAGATGTATTCAGATCTCCCTCCATTTTAGACAGAACGAATTTTCTAAAAACATGTAGGGTTGCTGGTTTGGCTAAGACATGCGCAGTGAGGAACCCAACAGTCTACAGTATTTAAAAAAAAACAACAACCCCTCATAGGGCTTATTTTTCTCGGAATGTCTAAGCCAACCTTGTCGTAGAAGATCATGTTGGCTTCAGAAGCCATCACACCGAAGCTGAACTCTAATGAAAGGCGGCCGCTGCCGTCCCGGCTGCTGGTGGCACTGGGGGTGAGACGCACACACCCCACCAGGCCTGCGGCCAACGCCTACTTTGCCCTCTTGTGCTCAGTCAAGCTCCGGATGGAAAAGGGCCCGTCAGGATGCACATTGGCTAGCATATAGACTCTCAATCTGACATCACCACATATCAAGTTCCAGGCAAAGGGAGCTTCCCTTGCCAACGTTAAATCTGTTCAACCTGAAGGTGGGGATTGAAAATGACTCCTCGGCTCCAAAGCCGGTGGCGGGGTCACTGACATCATTTAGTAACAGGAGACAGCAAAGCCCTGCAGCCCACGTTCAAAGTGAGTGCTCCTCCCACCCCGTCTGCTCAGTTCCAAGGACTCCCTCCGGAGTCCACAGGACCTGATCCTCCTTTGACCTGTCTCCCCGGGAGCCTCTCTCTGGCCAGAGGTTGCTTTAACTTCAAAGAGACTTCAAAGACAGAGAGAGGGAAAAGAGCAGATGAGGCCTTTCAACTGCCCTTGGCTGGCTGTGAACTCCTGCCCCAGTGTGTCCTAGGAATCTATAAACGTGTGCACCTCCTGTATACGATCTCTCCAGGAGCTTATACTCTCTGAGGGGGGACAAAGTGGAGACAAACGACCTCATAAAAAGAGGAATGCACCCTAAATGTAGAACACAGAGCCATATGTTTTAAAATAGGAAAGTATGCTGGAATAATCGTGAAAAGCTTTTCGGAACATGTGGAATTTTAATTAGGATGCTGAGGAGAGGAGGAGTCTTGATGCATAGAAAAGGCAAGGAATCATTCTTAAAAAAAACAAAAGAAATGGTTATAGTGTACATGTAAAGGTGAACTAGGAAGGGAGGTGGGGTTCTTGTTAAGGACGTTGAAATGTAGGATCGATGAAGGGAAACAAGACCAACCCAGATTGTGACCTTGCTGCCATGCGAGGAGAAGCGTGGACTGGTTTTCAGGAAGGCAACGAAGTTTCAAGAGGAACACTTTAGAGAGATTACTATAATAATCATTATATTGCCATGTTCTCTTTTATGTTTTATATACAGGAGTCATATTCTTCCTAATAGGCCAGACTGCCTGTTTGGAGTAAGGAATGCAGGCGTGCCATTGGGATCTTTAAAAGTACGGCCAATTTGGGAAGTTACTATGGGGATTTCAATCTTGTAGGAGAGAAACAAAACATTGCAATGAGATCACAGGGCTCGGATTCTAAAGCATGAATTACTAACTGCTGGCATGATACCTTAATTAGCAGTATTGGAGTTGACACATGGAAAGCAGATGGTGGCGGCCACTCAAGCTAGGAATGTGCGTGTAAGTAGGGCAGAGAATAAGGAAGCTCAGAAATTCTAGCACGGAGAGAGGCCCGAATTGAGAAGGGCGAGGCATTAGCTTCTGTTCAGGTGAAAATGTAATGGAGCGTGTAGCGTGTGCACAACTGCCATTTTCTCAGCACCCACGTGTGCAAGGCAATGCACTGCTTTTACAAATTCTATGAATTAAATGCTGGTGTAGCATCTCACAGACAAGGAAATGGAGCGTGGGAACGGGGCTAGGGTGGCTGGTAGGAGACAGGGTTCGGATTCCGACTCGGGCTGGTTGGCCGTGGTCGCTTGATTCCTTCTGAAGCCCAAGGTGAAGATGGTCACACAAGTCTCTTTAGGAGAAGGCCAGGTCAGGGTGTGCGGGGAGGCTGTTAGACTGAGAAGGAGGACACAGTGGGGGCTGCGCGGAGTGTGCCTTTTGGTGACTATTCATGTCCTGTTTGAGATGATAATTTCTCCAAAATGAAGGGAGGATGAAGGAAGCCAGCTGACGTTCTGGTCCTATTGGTTAGCACCTCCCGTAATCCTGTGAAGGAGGTCATACCCTGCCAGTCGCAGGACACGGGAGCAGGACTTTACACAACTGGGGTTCATACCACAGAGACCAGCTCCAACTGTGAGTGCAGGAGAAGCTCAGAGCATCTCGTTGGAACTCCTCAGGAGGGGACGAGAGCAGCCAAAGCTGGTGACGGGAAGCCATGGGGGCCAGGGGGTCTGGGGATGAAGCCTAGCCAATCCCAGCAACTAGGGAGAGAGGGTAAATGGATAAGATTTGGGCTTAGAAGAAGATGGACTGATCCCCTTCTTGGTCCCCACTGCGGCTGTGTGTTAAGACGGCCTCTGATGGGCGCTCCTGTGTTGACAAGCACATTTTCTGCCATCAAAGAGAACCACTTTGGACTCCCAGCCCTGTCACTTACTAGCTAAGTCCTTTGGAGCACGCTGCTTACCTGAATTTCAGTAGTTTTATTTCCATAAAAGTGGGACTAAGCTCTCTCTCCAATCAGCTGCTTGGTAGGTGTTCCGCAACTCACAGCGCAGTGAACGGTCACACTGTCCAAATCAAGAAGTGGCAGCATCTGCCAGCTGACAGGCTGTGGTGGGAAAAGGGGAAAATGCAACGGGAGAAGCTGGCTTGAAAAATTCAGATTACTAAATAGTATTCATGGTAGTAGCTTGCTTTTGTCTTTGTTTTCTTTTGGCTATTTGAAGGATCTAGCTTTTGTAAAAGAAAAAAATAAAGGAATATTGGAAGAAAGGGAGAAACAACATGGAAAGTGGTGAATTAATTATCGTTCTTTTGGGGTTTTGTGCATGTTTTCTGTGTATGTAGTTCATATTTATTGCTTTTGCAATTAAAAAAAATCACAGAATTTAGTTAGAAGAATTGTACTGAGAAAACAGAAGGGCGTCTCTAAACTAAACTACGTTTTTAGGTTTAGATTTCTCACTATTCCCCATGTCTCAAATTCAAAATGCTCCAGAGTTCCTGACAGAGCACTTTGGGTTCACCTTGTGTTTTAAGTCCAAACCACACTCCGCCATTGTGAGAGACACACTTGTTCACATGGACCTTTATGGCTCAATCTGGATTAGCCTAAATTTTTTCCATTGCAACAGATCTGGTTTTATTTTTTCTGTTCCACTCCACCTCTTGTCCATCTGTAAACACACAGCACATATTGCAACCACAGAGCGTACGGAGATTCTGTCTGCTTTCCGTGGTGCATTGCTCTGTGGTCCCCACATTCATGATTTTGCGTGGCTGTTCAGTACAGTTCTATTAAGTACTATGATCTTCTTTATTCGTTTCCCTAAGTTTGAACATTTCATTCTCTTCCACATTTTTACCAGCGTGGGCTAACCCCAGAGACATGAACTTGTTGCAAATATGTTTGACTATTTTTTCCTACGAAGCTATTTCCTTAGGATAACTTTTTTTTTTTCAAAGATGGGGGATCATGTTTTCTAGTTATTAAAATTTATTGCCAACTTGTCTTTCAAAATGGCTCTGCAGATTGAAAATGCCATCAGGCACTTGGGCAGTTTTCTTGTTCCTCCGGTCTGATTTCACGTGATGCCTGTTGTTATTTTCACCTGCATGTCCCTGAATAGCAGCAGGTGTATGCCTTTTCCCTTACAGGTTCACTTTTCCCATTTCCTCTTACAGCACTGATTATTTGTAAATAAATGTAACCTTTTCAAGTGTGAGTGAAGCAAAGAATGTCTCTTTATCATTGTCTTTCCTTCACTTGTTTTAGATCTAAGAAAAAGTATTCATTGTACTTTTTCAAATTGCCCCCAAATACAAATGCTGTGATTGGAGATCAGAAATAGAAAAGAAATCCATCGATTATTTTGCTTTTGTGTCATCTCACACTCCGGAAGGAGACTGAGGGCCTTGCTGAGCACCGGCCGGCTCCTGCTGGCATTAGTTGCTGGGACATTCAAAACAGTCATATCTGAATAGCACATGGGCTGGCTGACCAGGATCGACTTTTTATGGGACAGTTCCTTGGGTTGTTATAGTAACAAGACCTAATTGAGCATTCGGTGGTTCAATGGCTCCATCAGCCCTTGGCCTAAACCACATCCTGCTGATGCTAAGGCTGCCCTTCCTTTCTCCGCAAACCTTATGCCAACGTACATCTGAAAAACGTTCACAGTTCTGTCTTCCAAGTTTAAATTTTCTCCCCTCCTCTTCCTGCCCATCCCTGGAAAGTGACCCAGAGCTTCCTGTGGACACTTGTGTCAGTTTAAGTCAGAAATCATACAAGCATGTACACAGAGGCACTGCTCGCAGGATCTGAACTTGGGGAAGCTGAGGGGATTTTATAGGAGAGCAGAGGAGACGGCTGCCCTGGAGGACCAAGCAGTTTCTCCCTCGGGCGCTTCCTGATCTCTGCCCTGTCCTACATTAATCATTCTGAACGTGAGTCCCCCTCACGGCCCACTGCGCTGTGGATCAATCACAAGATTGTCAAAGTGCTGTAACTTCATACATATTTCAACACAGTCCTAAGAGGTTCCATATACTCGGCCCATTTCGGGCAAATGCTTCTTAGATGGGTAACCTAATATGCCTAGTGACCCCTCGGGAAGCAGATGTGGTAGTTAACCGCAGCTCTACAAGTAAAACTGTATCTGCTGTTCCACTCGTGAGAAGTTTTACATTCCATCTTTAGCTAAATGATTCTTTATACAATTACACAAAAAATGTATAAAATTTTTCATCCAAGAATCTATTTTGAATTTAAATTACAACTATTTATGCATGCATTTAAGAAATCTTAGGTTAAGAAAAAAGAATTGGGGGAGGCATTTCTTAATTAAAGCCAACTTACATGGCTCCGCCAGCAATAGAGAAGCTATAAATATTATCTCCTGTTGCTCATGTGGCAACATTAAAAAATGTGCTGGAACTGAATCTATCTTCCTGGGAGTTCTACAAGCTGTGATACATTTAATATGGGTGTATGTTCTAGTTAAGAAAACAATAATCTACATACATTTTGATTTTAGTTTTAGTTTCTGTTTTTTTTTTTCTTTTTTGATAGGTTATTTTATTTTTGCTAGCCTTTCTATAGGAAGATAATACTGCCAACTATCAAACAACATAGGATATACATTTTTAGGGCATTCACTTGCTTTTCCAGTAGTAGGGATGCATTTGATGTTTTACATATTATCTACTTTCTGTCTCCAGCCAAAGTATCCTTGGGGAAAATGCTTAGCCAAAATTTAGAGTACAAAAAAGCTAGCTTACCCAAAGAATGATTGAACCCAGATCACTGGCCCAATCGCTTTGCCAAGTCAGTTTTCTGTTACGTGGTAGCCTTTTAAATAAAGAACCTGGCAAGCTGGAATTGGTTAGTCAAACCCATTTTCTTAAATCAAGGGAGAACTAACCAAGTCTTGTAAGGAATGTTTTTTCTTCTGCTTGCTTGTTATTGACTACATGCCCGAACAATTCTGCAAATTTAATGCAGCAGCTTTTACCAAGAACTTTCTTCTACCTTATCATAACATCAAAAAAGCTGAGTTTGGTCGACAGCTCCTGACTTTGCTCTGATACAGGCACTACGTTATTAAACTCTCAGGCAAGAACTCTTCACTTGCTTCAGGCCAGATTCTGGAAGATTCCTGGTCAGAGAGTTCTAGATATGTAACCCCTCTTTTTCTGTTTTTTAACAACACGTACTATTTTTATAAATTAGTTTCAAAGAGAGGTTATGGGTAGAGTTTTAAGAGACAAGGTCCTCCAGTTTGAGACTTTAATTTTTGGTGCTGACAAATTCCACAGATTGATATATTGCTATCTCTTTCCTTTTCCTTTCATCTCCCCTTCTCCATAGCGCTCTCTCCTCGGTCTCTGTCTCTCTTTCTCCCTCTTTTGGTTTTTAAGATCGTTTTCAGTAGCAAAAAGATTGTTTGGTTCTTAAGATTGTTTTCTTTTGGGCCTTCTTGCTGCCGTTGGAATGAAGCTGTCTGTCTATGGGGATTCACACAGAGGGTGAGGCAACCTCCCCAGACGGGACCAGGAAAGGCCTCAGCCCAGGAGACAGGGTCTCCTCACGGTCACTCTTCCAACTGCATCAAAGTGCAGAAGGCCGATTCCCAGGCGACACCTGACTCTTTGCTTGAAGTTACCTGCTCTTGCCCTTCTCTGCTTGCTTTCCAGAGTAGAAGCTAAACATCTTCTTTTATTTAAATACCTTCTTTTCAGTCCTATAATCTCTTTTGGATTCCCTTTTTGGAGATGGACCACTTCAAAAAATTATGGTGCTAGGCTGTGCCTGTACCTCAGTGAATAGGGTGCCGGCCACATACACCCAGGTTGGCAGGTTTGAACCCACCCCAGGCCAGCTAAACAACAATAACAACTGCAACAAAAAGATAGCCGGCATTGTGGTGGGGGCCTATAGTCTCAGCTACTTAGGAGGTTGAGGCAAGAGAATCATTTAAGCCCAAGAGTTTGAGGTTGCTGTGAGCTCTGATGCTATAGCACTCTACTGAGACATGACATAGTGAGACTCTGTCTCCAAAAAAAAAAAAGAAAACAATTATGTTGCCTGGCAATGTGCTATGCATGGTTTATATCGTGACCACTTAGCTCTGCCATTCAGCTACTGAAGTCAGTCATTAGTCTCATCAGTTTAGCTGACACGAAAGCTTTCCAAACTTGTTTAGCTGGCATAAAGAGAAGATATGGACAAATATGAAAATCAGTGCTATGGATAAACGGGTTTATTTAAGAGCTGAGCAGAGGATGGATTTCTTTTCCAGTAAATATCATATCTATTCTAAGTTCCCAGTGAATTATGGTGTGATCACATGGGCCTGCCCACCCTTACATGATGAGAGTTACCGTTTTTAAAACAAATGCATACGGATATGATTAAGGGCAGATAACCAAACACACCCAATTCCCGAAATTTAGACCATAGTGGGAAAAGGGAAGAGGTTTGCTTTTGGAAAGAGACCTCATGCTGCTGCCGCACTTTCTGATGATGAAAAGTTCTCGCTATTGGCACTGCTGCTTGGAAACAAAGATCGCGTGTGCACATTTGGGTTTAGTCCTGGCTCTGACTCTACTTGCGTGACCTTGAGCCAGTCACAGGCCCCGTGTTTGCTTATTCAACACCACCACGTGAGCAAGTTAAATTGTTATGACCCTTTCAGTTTACAAAGTCTAGAACTCTATACGAAACAAAGAATCCTTCAACGCAGAGGTAAAACAGTCATTTCTTTTTCACCGTGCATTTGTGAGGCACTAACACATACTAAGAGTTGGACTGGTGTTAACTAGAAGACCCAGGCTGAGGGGGGTAGCCAGGAGCAAGGGTTAAAGGTACACTTGGTTGGCCTCTAAGTACTCGCTGCCCAGTTCTGTTTCACAAAGGCACCTTCCAGAAAATTATCATGGCGGATTGTGCTCACGAGCCCATTAGTCAGCCTCGGATATCCCAATAACAACAGCCATTCAACTGCCACATTTTACAAATTTAAAATTTAATTTTTCTATCTTAACAAGAAACAAAAGTTACTGCATTCAAGACATTGGTTGGGCCAATGTGCGGGATGCATTTGTTGCCCTACGTTTTGAAAGATGAGATCTGAAAAATTTTTGGCAATAAAGCAAACTACAGAACCCGTAAGAAAGTATATTCCTGAATGACGAAAAAATCTTTTTTTATATACAATAGCCAAATATTTAAGTCAGATTCTTTGATTAAAATTCAGTTCCACATGAAGACTCTAATGCTTTCTTATCATTTAAAAAAGAATCAGAAAATATTTCTACTGAAGAGGAACAACTCTGACTTTAGCCGTATTTCTGTTGGAACCTGCATACTATTCCCAACAACCATATCAAAGCAATCGCATTAGGCGATCTGGGAATACATGATCCTCATTGTCAGCCCCTCTGTAGTCTTAAGCCAAATGACACTGCCAACAGCCCGACAAAGACGAGCAACAAGGGAGAAGAAATGGCAGCCTCCAGGATTTCTCCTCAAATTTCCTCCAACTGTCAGCGATTCAAACCACGAAGAGTCCCTGGTACAACAGTCCAGAAGGAGATGGAGAGTTGAAAAACTCCCAAAAACTGTCAAAGAAACTTCTCATCTTTCGTAAGTTTTTAAATTAAGTTTTACTGATGTCAGCCCCATCAGCACAAAGGAATCAACTCAAACTGTGTTTCTATGACACTAACCAAGCGGTCGGTTCAGTGGAGAGTGAACCCACGTCCTTCAACTGACTGAACCTTTTACTTTGAGTTTACTGTATTGGGCTGTTTAATTGATCACAGTCCTAACATGGGCTTATTCTTTCAGTAACACTATGTGCCATTTGATCACGGCTAACAACTTCCTGCCCAAATTAATCCTGGAGATTGCAAGAATATATAAAACGAAAGCTTTCGGTCTATATAAGAGGACTGTCCTGAAAACATCCAGACACACATGTCTCTATTTTTCATATTACATGGCTGATACTTGCTGGACAGCCCTTGTAAGTGCATGCTAATTTGTGAGAAGCAATTTGGCTTTGAGCTGTCCCTGAGAAATAGTGCAGGTAAAACCAATATAAAAATGGTGGTATATAGGGGGTCCAGACAAATGAGACCCAGATGGACTTAAGTGTTGCCAAGGTAGAAAAAGAAAATCCTGCCTCATTATTACACAGAGGTGATGCATAAGAGAAGATCCTACCTCCCTGTTATACAGAGATCAACAGACTCGTATACACGAAAATGGTGAGGGGAACAGTCACGTGATGTGATTATAAAACTGTACTTTCCATAATAAAGCATAACGTGTTACTTTGGCAAATATAATGAACAGAAACAATATATAGTATACTTATTCACGGGACAGAGTCACAGGATATGTAGGAATCGGATTTTATCTACCTACAACATTGCCTTGATGTTGTACAAGTTATACTCATGAAAGGTTCTAAATAGCAGCTCCGTTTGGTTAAAAATAATGAATTAACAAGTATTTATTTATTTCAAATAAAATGAGCTTGTCTAACAAAAAGAGCTTTGAACATAGAGTTAAAATATTTGGGGTTGCTATCAGTTTCAATGCCTCCTGGCTGCTTGAACTTGGACTTGGCAAAATGATTAATCTGTCTGAATATCAGCTTAGATATGTGGCAAATGGAAAAAATTATCTGCCTCACAAGGTTGGATGATAATTAAATCATCATCATATGTAAAACTTTGTTATAAAATTATAAAGCACTATACCTACAAATTGTCTTTTTTATTTCTAGGATGGAGTTATAAATAATAAAAATGATTATTTGAAATGTGTTAGGCAATATGCAAATTATTAATCCTTACAGTTACCCTGGAAGATAGATATCATTATTCATATTACACAGGAGAAGACACGAAGGCTCAGAAAGACTAGTAACCAATTCAGGAACATTTGCCAGAAAACAAGTAAAGAAGGAACTTAAACCTGAGTCTTCTCCATCTAAAGCCAAACCCCACAGCATAGCCTTCTCCTTAATACTAGTGACATTCTCTGAAATGATGGTGTATGTTCAGAGCACTATGAATCTTTAGTCATCTATAAATAAAGTTATCAACATACTAATAAATAATCCAATTGCTATCTTTAAACTCTCAGATGAACATAAAGTGAGATTACTTATAAGACAAACTAATTTTGAAATACAGTTACTATTACATCCCCTACTAATTGGATCTGCGGAGATGTACGGCGTATGGTTGTTGTTAGAATTAGAGAAGTTGGGGAAGTACCGTGAGCTTTCATTTACTCATTAGCTATAATGTTTCATTTATAAGAAATCCAGTGATCCACCCTACATGCAGGTTGTTGTCAGATTTGACTGAGTAAATCTGGGAGGGGGTATTGACGTTTGAATTGTCTTTGAAGTGAAGTTTTAGGATCATTTATGTGCCAAGACTTCTTTCTTTTCAAACAAAACTGTATTTTGTCCCCACTCCTGAGAAGTCCCTTAACTTTCAGCCCTCCCCTGTAGGGACACCCTTCCTTGTGGGACCCTGTACTATGAACACACAGTAGGGAGAGGACACAACAGCTTCCCTACTTTTTAGAGAAAGAATAGAAAAGAACATATTCAAACTTAACAGGTTAAAAGTAGTACTGAATACGTTCCTTTGTTTTGTCTTTACACACAGTGAGAAGTTTTAGGGAAAAGCTCTTCAAGTGGTTGGTTGTTCATGAACCAACTATATCGGTGATGCTAATTAAACACGTTTATCCGTTGGCTTCACCCCAGATTTATTAAATCAGAATATTAAGGAGAGCACACTTACATGCCCTCCTTAATGTAAGTTTGAGAGTGATTGACCATGCCACATTTTGCTTCCTGGTTAAGCAACATCACCTTTTCAATGCTTTGTCCATTTTATGATGGCAGCCATTTTTTCTGTTCATTCTTTAATTGTGTTTAATGTTAGGCATACATATAGTTAGTCATTCCGAGTGCCAAACAGAGTAAGATACAACTGTGTTTAATGTTAGGCATACATATAGTTAGTCATTCTGAGTGCCAAACTGATTAAGATACAACTGTGTTTAATGTTAACCATACATATAGTTAGCCATTAAGACTGCCAAATGGAGTAAGATACGACTGTGTTTAATGTTGGGCACACATATAGTTGTCACTCAGATTGCCAAATGGAGTAAGACACGACTGACACATTTATTTGTTGATTTTTTTCCATTTGTTTACTTTAATATGGATATCTTCTTTAGTTTTGGGGTCTGTGTCTTTTCTCTAGCTTAGTCTAATGAGGACTGAGCCCTCTCCTACAAAGAAGGTATGCACACATGTACAAATGCGGCACATGTAATTTAGTGGGTTCACAGACACTCTGGGATCCATCTACACACCCCAAATTGATAATTGTTGGGAGTACGTAAAAATTTACCAGCATGATGAGAGATTGCAATCACATTTTAAAATTGATGAGGCAGGTGAAGAATAGAACAATCAAGGTTTTAAAATACAGAAGACAAAATACGAACACCTCAAATAAGTCTTATGTAACTAGTATGTGAGCATGTATGTGTTTAAGAGGTTACATACAACAAATGGAGAGCACTTTTCTTTTTTTGTCAAGAACATACAGCACCTTTACAAAGTTGGCAACACTTCGGATCATAAATCATATCTTAACAAATGCCCAAAAGTTTACATGAGTCATAATGTCTAACCAAGATGTGATTTAGTCAGATAGTAGCAAGAATACGTAAGTATATTCATTTTCTATTGCTGGGGAACAAATTACCAAGAATTTAGCGGCTTACAACAATTGGTGTATATTACATCACAGTTCTGTGCATCAGGAATCTGTGCAGGCCTCTCTGGTTTTTTCCTGAGATCTCATAAGGCTGCAGTCAAGATGTGGACTGAGCTGGGCTCCTATCTGGAGGCTCTTGGGAAAAATTTGTTTTCAAGCTCTTTCAGGTGGTTGAAGAACCCACTTCCCCTGTGACTATATTTCTGAGGTCCTCAAGTCCTTGCCTGCTGTCACCTGGGGACCACTCTCTACCTCTAATGGCCACTAACTTCCCTTCTCGTGGGCCCCCTCCATCTTCAGGTAGCAAGGCTGCAATAAGCCCTTTTCATACTACATACAGATTCCTCTAGCTAGTCCTCCTGTGCCAGCCTGAGGAAATCTACTTTAAAAGGACTCCTATGATCAGATTGGGGCCTCCTTGATTATCTTGCTTTTGATTAACTCGAAGTCAACTGATTAGTAACGTCCCTTTTGCTCTGGTGAATGTGATATTTATCCAGCAAACAGTCATGAGATTAGGATTGGGAAATATTTGATGGGGGAGAATTCTGAAATTTTGCCTACCACAGTCTATTTTCTGGCCCCTAAAGATTCTGAAAACATCTTACCACAAATACACAGGGATGTACTGTCTACAATTTAATTTGATCTTACACAAGCTCTTTCAGAATACTTTATGGAAGAAATAGCTTTCAACTAATTTAATGAAGCCAGCTTAATAGTGATGCCGAAACCTGACAAGGACAGAATAAGAAAGAAAAATTATAGCCCAATTTTCTTAAAAACATTGCAGTAAAAGTCTTAAACTATAAGCAAAATCATTTAACAAGTGTATATAAAAAAGAATATATTCTATCCAAGTGGGGTGTATTCCAGGAACATTAATGTGGTTTAAAATGAGAATTTTAATTAGTTATTTCACCATATTAATAGATTAGGAAGAAAATCGTGACCATTCATATAAATGCAAAAACATCTCTAGTAAATGTCAATATTCATTCATGGTAAAAAGCCTTTGTAACTAAGCATAGATGGAGACTTTCTTTTTGTTGTTGTTATTTTTGAGACAGAGGCTCACTATATCTCCCTGGATAGAGTGCTGTAGTATCATAGCTCACAGCAACCTCAAACTCCTGGGCTTAAGTGATTCTCTTGCCTTAGCCTCCCAAGTAGCTGGGACTATTAGTGCCTGACTAGTTTTTGGTTGCAATTGTCAGTAGTGCTCAGTGGACCCGGGCTGAGTTCGAACCTGCCACCTTAGGTGTATGTGGCTGGTGCCCTGCCGACTGAGCTATGGGCACTGCCATATGGAGGCTTTTTTTTTTTTTTTTTTTGCAGTTTTTGGCCAGGGCTGGGTTTGAACCTGCCACCTCCGGCATATGGGGCCAGTGCCCTACTCCTGTGAGTCATAGGCGCTGCCCCAGATGGAGGCTTTCTTAACTTTAACCTACAACAAGCATACTCAGAGTGAAATATTGAAAGCATTATTTTTAATATCATAGAAGAAAAGATTTCCCAATTAAAACTACTTGTATTCAATATGATAATGGGGGTTCTACTCAACAATGTAAAACACAAGTAAACAAGTAAATAAGTAAAATGTAGTATTCATAGTAAAATAGCACAAAAGAAAATGAATGAGAAAAGAAGAAAGAAAACCACCACTGATTTTCCATAAGATTGTTTACAGAAAAGAGCTAAAAGATTATTAATTAGAATTAATAGAATAGTTTATGTAGTTTCTGGATTTAAAAATGCAGAAAATTAATCTTATTTCTATGTATCAGCAAAAAATAAAGAATTACATATGAAATTTTTAAAACATCATTTAGTTACAGATATATAAAATGGCTACAAATATATGTAATATAGATACAGAAAATATTTCTGAAGAAAATTTTAAAACCTTATTGAAAGACATTAGAGAAGACAAATAGAGAAATATCTCATGTTGAGAGACTCAATTAAAAAATATTTCTGTTATCTTCCAATTAACCCACACATCTTATGCAATTTCAATCAAAATCTCTTCATATTACCTTCTGTAGAAACAATGAGATAACTTTAAAATTCACATGAAAGTCCTGCGTGATGACTAAGCTGGCCTGGAAAGAGCAGAAGGTACTGACTCTTTCTCTTCAGATATCAAAATGTGTTATAAAGTGACAGTAAGGAAGGCAGTGTGAGACGGTGCGTGGGTAGACAGCTAAACCAGTGTAACACAACAGGGAGTCTGTAGATGGGCGTGATATACAACAGGAATGGGACTGCTGATTCAATGAAAATCACCAATAAATAGTACTGGGGCAACTGGCGATTTGTATCAAGAGTAATGAAGCTGAGTTTCTCCTTAATACGGAACAAAAAATTCACTTAGATTAATAATCTAAATAGGAAAAGAAAAGAATAGGATTTAACATAAGAGAATATCCTTGATTTTGAGATATGGAAGAGGAAAAACAAACATCCCATGTTCTCACTAATAACTGAAGTTTTTATTTCATCTTATTTCATTTGTTTTGTTTTTATTTTTTGGAAACAGAGTCTCCTTCTGTCACCCGGGGTAGGGTGCCCTGGGGTCATCATAGCTCACAGCAACTTCAAACTCTCGGGCTCAAGTGATCCTCCTGCCTCAGCCTCCTAAGTAGCTGGGACCACCCACTAGTTTTTCTATTTTTTTTAGTAGAGAACGGGTCTTGCTCTTGCTCCAGCTGGTCTGGAACTTCTGAGCCCAAGCAATCCACCCTCCTAGGCCTCCCAGAGTGAGTCGCCGCTCCTGGTCTCACTAGTAACTGGGAACTAAACAACTGGTGCACAAGGGCACAAGAGATGAGAAGGACGCTGGAAACCAGGAAGGCAGGAGGGAGGGAGGCGTGGAGGGTTGACAATTTTCCAGCTGGGTACAATGAACACCAATGAGGGGCAGACTAAAAGCCCTGATTTACGCATTACACGAGGTACCCATGTGACAAAAACATCTGCACTCCTTAACATTTTGAAATATAAACAAACAAATAAATAAATAGCACAACACATAATGGGGGGACCCTGAGGAATGTGTCTCATGTGTGACCCGTGAATGTTCAGGTCTTACCCCTCTGTCATCTTTCCGTCGGCTTTCAGAACTGGCACCTTCCTGAGGTCACCTCCTCAGCCGGGGTAAACACTGCTGCTGAGGACAGTCTGAGAGGAGGTGACAGAGCACAGGGTGAGGGAAAAGAGATGGGAGGAAACCCAGAGAGTGAAACAAAAGAGAGACTTTTCAAGCCCCTTTTAACCTGTGAAGACTTGTCAGGTCCTAGGGGCGCTGCCTTACGGCCAACATGAGTCTAGACTAGAGGAATTCAGAAAAAGTTACTACTCGTTTGCTATTTCAAAAGGAAGTCATACAAACATCTCTTTTAGTCCTCAATCTGTATGTTAATCGTGTAAATAACAAACAATGTCTACGATTCTATATGTAAAAATAGCACATATTGCAGAATTTTGTAGAAAATTGTAATCGTCTGTTCAACCTGGAACAACCCAGATTGTTTACTTGCTTGATGGGTTGTGTTGATAATCAAAATATCCAGCTCCCTCCATTGAGCCAAATTTACTAATTTCTCTGCTGAGACTGAAAAAAGAAATCCAATTCAAGTCTGGAGAATATAAAAAATAATTCCCATTTTAGAGAATTAGTATACACTTTTTAAAGGTTACAGACATGTGCTCCTATTTATAATCATTAGGAGTATGAAAGTCTGATGAGGTAATTTGGAAAGGTCCTCAGATATTTGAAAAACACTTTTCCCCAGGGGCAATAATCTACTTAGGTGATGATTACTGTCTGATGAATTAGTTAGCTGAATTAATGTTTTGAAAAAAAGAAGTTCATTGTAAAATATATCAAGGTTAAATAGTTCTTATTCAGGGAAAACAAATTACAATGGCTCTTAATTTTTTTAGCTTATTAATAGTCTTAGTTTATTAGGGACTTCAGAGATTTTGATTTTCTTTTCTTTACTTGATACTCAGTATGATTTTTTTTGCTTTTTATGATCATAGTTGCAAGTGTTTTTAGGTTACATGTGATTTTTTTTAAATTTTAGATTCATATGGAACATGCTTCAACATATTTTGATACACGTATACAATGTGCAATGGTCACATAACTGGGATATCCATCACCTCAAACTTCTATTTTTTATTTGTGTTGGGAAGATTATAATTCTTCACTTCTAGCTATTGTTCAGATTTTTGTTTCAAGAATAGTATCTAGAAAGATGTCATGTCTTCCATTGTAGGCTCTGTAAGTCAAAGAAGAAATTTTATTAAAAGGCATCTCTCAAAATCATAGTCAAAGTTACCAGAAGGAAATAATTATTATATAGAGGCAAGACATTGCAGATTCAATACTTTAGGGACATCAAACATTCTACCAGTGCAGGGATTTATAAACCGAGGTTGGTTCAGGCAAGTCACAAAAAGAGGACAAAAAATTCTTACAAGTTCATGATCTAGTCACAGGTATTTCCTTTCCTCTTATCAATGCCCCTAATCATACAATGGATATAATATTCACTACAAGTAAAATACGCCAGTGGACTCCATTCTCATAGAAACAACCAACAAATGATCTCGTTTTATGGAATAACAATACTGGTAATTAAGAAGACATGGCTTGCCAGAAATGCCTTATACCTACTGAAATATCCACAGGTATGATTGGGTTGCTTTAACTTTTTAAGAATATTCTTTTTAATTAAAGGTGAAGTATAGGTTCTCCACTTAAAAATACATATCACAACCTATTTAGAGACATTTTTACAGGAAATGATTCCAGATGTTCTCCGAGAAGAACTTAAAGCTCATTTGATACATTACTGATGTACAGCACGGCCATATGTATACAAGTTAAATCTACGTGTATACATACACTTTTATGTATCATAAACGGACATACACACACCCACACTCATACACAATGACAAGAAAATAAACCAGAGTAAATGTGGAAATTTGGGGAAAGAAATTGATAAGTCTCCATAAACAATTTGCTAAAATAAATCACTGAACTTAATGGTTGAAATGAAACACACCAGGGAGCAATTAGGTAGAGTAACACAAAGGCAAATAAATAAGACCAACCTTCAAGCAAATATAACGGTTCCTCCATGCTGCTGATACATTTCAAGAAAAGTCAGCTTGACTAGTTAAATCTCAGGAGGGAGCAGTATTACGACCATCTTCAGAATCCAGATGGAGTTAAAAGCAAATAGTGTCCCAAAACAAAAGTGAATGTGGTGAACATGAACTTTGAAAAGTAGTTGTAAATAGACTTTAGAACAAATACTAAGGTTTCATGTGTTTCCAGAATAATTAATTGATGAAAATAAAATATCAAAATGATTATTTATAATAAAGTAGTAGAAAAAAGTGAATTAATTTTTCAAGTTAAATATTTAATTACCTTCAACATATACTCTTTAAATATTAAACATATACTCTTTAACATACACATTGACATTTAACATTCAACATATACTCTTTAAAAATTAAATATACTTCAAGAAACGAAAAGCCGCTGAGGAGTATTTCTTTAAAAATAATACTCATTGATTTTTCTTCTGACTACAAGAGCAAAAATTGTTTATTGCAGAAAATTTGAATGGATATGAAGAAATAAAACCTTAAGTCAACCCTTTCTAGGTGGACATGTCTAAGGAAAGAAACAAGTTGTGTTTGGATAGAAATTAAAATAAAATATAAGTTTATAGATTGAAGAGGAAGAGATGGAGACATTTATCTAGAACTATGTGAACTCGTATAGGTGCTCAACAAAGAGGCCAGGTAGAAACTTAGCATGCAAAAATTAATAGCTGTTCGTTACATACATGAAACAAATGAGATAAGTATTTTTGAAAAATCTCATTTATAGGAGCAATAAAACTTTCTCAAGTTGTAAATAAATATGCAAAAAGTTATGAAATAATTTATATAACTTTAATGAAAGACCTCAAAGAAAAACTTAATGAGATAAATAAATTATATTTATGCATAGGAATGGTCAATATTGTAATTTAGTGATTCAAATGATTATAGTCTATATATTAAAGAAAACATCAATCAAAATCCTTACAGGATATTTCATGAACTTCATAACATGATTTTAAAATTCATGTGGGGAGAGAATAGGAATCAGGGAAATCATGAAAGAAAGTGACTGAGTGACCCTTTCAACTATACGTCAAAATGAAGTACAGAGATGTAATTACACTGGTGATGAAGGAGCAGAGTACAAGACAAAATGGGCTAATCTATATGCTGTGTGGAGTTCTGTACTTTCCATTCCATAAATTATGGCAAAAACAATTCTTCAGGTATGCATGGTAATTTAAAGTGTGATGAAGGCCAGCATTTCAAACCAATCGGAAAAGATGAACTGAACCAATGTTTGGGGGGAAATAGATGGATATAGAAGTGGAGTTTTGTTTCAAGTCATTAACTCAAATATATTTTAGCTGAATTGAAACCCTGAGTAAAAATAAGTATTAGTAATGAATATGATGGTGTGTATTTGTGTTTTTGGAGAAGGGAATGCCATAAGGAACAAGATCGATAGATTTGCCTAAATTGAATTTAAAAGTAAAATAAAAAAAAAATTATTACCTTGTGAGTTAATATTTACAACATGTACACAGATAATTGTTATTTGGTAAAACGTGAGGTTATTATGTATTTTATGTGTACATACCCTTCAAAATCAACAAACTAAAGATAACCCAGCAGAAAAATGGGCAAAGCATATAAATAAGGGTAAGACTGAATAATAAACATAAACTATATCCTACTTTACTAACAATCAGGAAAGTGTAAATTAAAATATAATTATTTACTACTTTTTAACCTCACAGAGAGGCCATATGTTAAAAATATTAACTGTCAACAAAGGAAATGTTAAAAATATCAACTGTCAACAGAGGTGTCCAGCAATATGGGCTCTTTGGTAGGAAATGAGAGTGTAGATCGGCACAGCCATTTTAGTGGACAGCTTGGCTGGCTCTGTTAGAATTAGAAATGTGCAAACTTTAGATTTGTTTGTGGAATAAAAATTGGAATCAGATCCGATGGTCATTCCCACAGAGATGGCAGCTGGGGAATGGAGTAGGGCTTTGTATGTGAGCATGACCAGTCTCTTAAGTCATGCTTAGGTAGAAACAAAAAGGACAAAAAGTAAAATGAAAAATACAAATTCCAAGTGAATACATTACAATGTAATATTTTAGAAAAAAATATGATGAAAAACAAAACTGTATTATTTTGCAAATATAAATGCAGGGGAAAAGTTGTAAAACATGTGAACTTCATAACAATGAATGTCATAACAATGGTACTCCCATGGGGAGCTACACAGATCATGCCATGGCATAGGTCAAACACGGGAATTATACCCCAGGATGTCTGGGATAGCCCACATTTATTTTTCTTTTAATCACTCATTGATTTACCTATACTTGAATAGCTTTTCCGTTTACATCATCAGCCCTAGATTATACTTTTGTAACAGCAATAGTAATAATGAACATTTATTTTTTTTTATTTCAAATTAGTACAAGGGTACAAATTCTCAGATTACATTGTTCTCACTTCCAAGGTAAAGTTCCAGTTGTAAAAGAGCCCCTCACCCAGGAGCTCTTTTATGTTAGTTATGCTATACACTCTTGCATAACTAACATTTATAAAATTGTGTCAGGCATTATTCTAGAAACTACTCTAGATCAATCTGTGTATGTTTCATATGGAGATTTTTCAAGATGGCTCCAGATCAAGTAGAATGATTTTGAAATATTTCTTCTTTTTCTATAGTCTATAAAATTTGGCATGATCTGTTTTTTGAAACTTTCTTTTACTTTCATTTACATAATATTAGTTTTCTATTTTTTGAGACTTTGGAAAGAAAATAAGAAGTTACTGATGGCTGCATATTGAGCCTCACAATCAAAGCATTCTATAACAGACATATTCTTATTTGACAATGTGAACGTTACTTTCTTGGCATTATTATTAATATTGCTTAATATTTTGATGCAGTAACCATCTGTTTTCTGAATGTATTTATCTTCATTCATTCTTTATGTAGTTTTTGTTTCTAGTCCTTATCTTAAACATTGTTATTATTATTGAATTCTAAGCCTTTTAAATTCCGTGAAGGCAAAAAGTGGAAACCTAATTAACACATGTATATGTAAAAATAAAATAAATAAATAAATAAAAATTAAAAAAAAAAGATGGCTCCAAAAGGTTTCTCACCCCACATACCCTTGTTACAATGTCATCTGTCTCCATCCTATCTCTATCCCACTGAGAGAATATAGTTCTCTTAAATCTGAGTGGATCTGTTTCTACAGTGGAAGCGACACAATGCAACTTCCAAGACTAGATCATAAAAGATGATACAAATTTTACCTGAGACTCTTGAAATCTGGCCACCATGCTGTGAGGAAGCCCAGACTGTGTAAAGAGGCTATTGCTACATCACAATAGCAATCTGTACCAATTACCTATTGCTTTTTAATACATTATTCCATGATTTGGTGGCTTAGAGTAACAATTATTTTATTATTATCTCTCATGAGTTGGTGGATTGATTGGCCTCTGCAAGGCAGTTCTTGCTCAGGGCTGCTCATGCAGCTGGAGTAGACAGTGCCTGGACTGAAGTCATCACGAAGGCAGCCTCACATATATGGCATTTGATGGTGAGTATTGTCTAGACAGTGCCTGGACTGATGTCATCTTGAAGGCGGCCTCATGTATATGGCACTTGATGGTGAGTGTTGTCTAGACAGTGCCTGGACTGATGTCATCTTGAAGGTGGCCTCATGTATATGGCACTTGATGGTGAGTATTGTCTAGACAGTGCCTGGACTGAAATCATCTTGAAGGCGGCCTCACATATATGGCACTTGATGGTGAGTATTGTCTAGACAGTGCCTGGACTGAAATCATCTTGAAGGCGGCCTCATGTATATGGCACTTGATGGTGAGTATTGTCTGGAATCTCCTCTGGAATTGGCTCTGACCTACCTACATGTCTAGATTCCCTTATGGTGGCTTGATTCCAAGAGTGAGCGGCCCAAAGGAAGTCAGCATAACTTACAGGCATAACTGTGCAGCATTTATGACCTAGCCGTGGAAGTCACATAATTCCACTCCTGTCATGCTTAGTAGGTGAGACAGTCACAGAATTCTTCCCACGGTCAAAGGGAAAGAATATTGATTACAACTCTTGGAGAGGGAGTGGCAAAATCATGCTGTCAGAGGAGCATGATAGATGGGAGGTGCTATCCTAGGTGACTTGGGAAAATACAATCAGCCACAGTCGACAACAAGGCTAGTATATCCATCTCACAAATGAGAAAGTGAGGTAGTAAAACTGCTTATTCACAGACACCCCACTAGCATACACTGGAGCTGAGATGTGAACCCAGGCAGTCTGATTCCAGGGCCTACACATTCAACCTTTTTTCTGTGCCATGTTACTCTAATACACGCTCATCATTGGTGAGCGTGTATGAGAGAATTTAATTTTATCACATTTAATAAATCCTTACGTAATGCATGCTAAACACTTAGAACTGGCCTTGGGACATAAAGGCTTTCAATAAATATGATTTTTTATCTGGAGGATGAGGATTCTTATTATACACAGCATCTAAAGAGAATGAGAGGGGCATGAAGAGGAAGGGGTGGTCCAGACAAAGAAGATATTAACTTGGCTTCAAGAACAGAAGGATTTTTATTTCATTATGGAAGTTTTTAGCCGGTTGAAAATCTCGCTAGTACTGCCAGAACCAACTTCAGCTGTACTGATCAGAAAAGAAGAGATGAATATTTTTTAAGTACCTGTGTTGTGTCAGGCCCTGAGATAGTTGCTGAACATTCATCAATTCATTCAAGAGAAAAAACAGAGGGATTAAACATTTAAATCCAAGATTACGAAAAATCAGGGAATTTCACATTTCACCTGTAAAACCTTTCTTGATCTTACCAGCAAGAGTTAAGATTATCTTCTGAATATTTTATGACAATTTATTTGTGCAAATATAATTACAATATTTTCTACAGTAGCGTTTGTGTGTAGTTTTAGCTCCTTTCGGAGTGAAACAATAAGTTCATTCATCTTAGTATCACCCATAACATCTCACATCTAGGCAAGACTCACTTAAATGACACAAAAAATTAAATGCTGCTTTTGGGCATAGACTTACATGTTCAAATAATATATCATTTCTGATACCAAAAGAACAAGTTATGATTGCATTTTGCCAATAACAAGTTTATTTATGAAAACTTGAGTCTCAATTTATGGCACTGTCTAGAAATTTATGAGACATCTTGTACTGTCATGTATGCAAAAGTCTTACCTGGTGATAATCTCAAACCACACACACATCATTCCTGGTAGTGTGAAATCCTATCATGCAGTTTCATATATGTTAGATTTTTTATACTGCTAATAACACCACTGAAAATGAGTACAAACTCTAGCTTAAAAGAAAAGAGGTTGAGATGTTGTAACAAGGGCTGACTGACTCAAAATCTTTCCATGGGATCTATACTATATGCAAGATAGGCTGAACGCGCTTCCTACCGCCCGTTCCAGACACAGCACCTGCTCCCAGCAACCCTGTCTTTGACCCTGAACTCAAACACACTATTAAACTTGAAGATTTCTTTCTTTTGTTGTTGTTGTTGTTATAATTGTCATTGTTGTTTGGCAGGCCCAGGCTGGGTTAGAACCCACCAGCTCCGTTGTATGTGGCTGGCACCCTAGCTGCTGAGCTACACTGTAGCACAGTGGTTACAGCACTGGCCACATACACTGAGGCCGGCAGGTTCAAACCCAGCCCAGGCTAGCTAAGCAACAATGACAATTGCAACAGAAAAATAGCCAGGTGTTGTGGTGGGTGCCTGAAGTCCCATCTACTTGGGAGGCTGAGGCAAGAGAATCGCTTAAACCCAAGAGTTGGAGGTTGCTGTGAGCAGTGACACCACAGCACTCTAACAAGGGCAACAAAGTGAGACTCTGTCTCAAAAATAAATAAATAAATAAATAAATTTGAAGATTTCTTGCCCTCTGTTACCAGTACCATAGAATGTAGTCTATTTAAAATAGACCATAATCTTTGTCTTGACCATCTATAATTCACAAATGTATAGAATTATATTCTCCTCCAGTTAGCATTATGTGTATATTGTTTTTCTGAAATGACCAGAATTAATTTAAGATCCTTTTAAACAGGCAAGATAAACATGATGGCATGAGCACCGAATTACAGATCAGAAACTCGGCAGTTCCAACATTGTACTGGGACTCATATGTAGCCTGAACACATTTAAATACATCACTGTCTATTGCCGTAGAGGGAACTCATGCTTTCACAATTATTAAACAATTACTTTAATCTACTTTATTGAGGTAAAATGAAGGCTCACCAATTTTAAATCTACAAATCTATGTGTTTTCACAAATGTACATAGTTAATGACTATCACAATCAAGACAAAGATTTCCCTACACCCCCCAAAATTGTCTCATTGGCCTTTGGTAAATCTACTCCCAGCTCCTAGCAACCTGCTTTTTATAACTATAATTTCTTCTTCTCTAGAATTTTATATAAATCAAATCAATTAGTATGTTGTCTATGTGTCTGTTTCCTTTCACTTAGTGTAATTATTTTCAGATTCGAATGAAGATTCATTTTTAAAAAGCTATCACAGCCCACAGGAATTATCCAGGTGTCTTTGTAGGGAATCAATTGATGGTGAGTTTATGAGTCCATTACCAGGCTCTCCACGCTGTTCCTTTGATCTATATGCTTATGCTTGAAGCCCGTACTGTGCTGTTCTGATAAATATCACCTAAGCAAGTCTTGATATCAGGTGTAAGTTCTCCAACTTTGTCTTTTTTTCCATTATTTTAGGTACTTTTCCCTCCCATATGCATTTTAGAACTAGCTTTTAATTTGACAAGAGAGCCTGCTGGAACCGTCTGTGAGACTGTGTGAAGTATATAGGAGGGAATGACATCTCGACAAGGCTAAGTCTTCTAGTGTACCAACATGGTGTGTCTCCATTTATTTAGCTCTTCAATTGCTCTCAGCAATGTTTCATAATTTTCAGTATACAGCTATTGCACACCTTTCTTAAATTTATTCCAAATTGTTTTATTTTTTATGCTGTTTTAAGTGGTATTATTTTTAACAATTCACTTTTGGAGAATGCAGAAGTCAATTGATCTTTATGTGTCCCAGGAACTTGCTGAACTCCCTTATTAATTCCCTTCACTTTTTTTGTAGATTCCTTATGTTATTTAAATATACCAATAAATAATTATGTAATGTGGGGAAAGAGTCAGTTTTTTATTTTTGAATGCAATCCTCATGCATTTTATTATTTTTCTTGCCTTATTACCTTGGTTAGGCCCTGCAGGTATAATGGGAGATGGAGATCAAGAAAAAATGCTCCTTGCATCAGCTTACGAAATCACTGGCTCAGATGTCACCATTTCCCCCTTTACACTACGGCGTTTCCCTTGTCATCATCAGGTGACTATGTGGGGATCTGCTCTGGAGTCTCCATTTTGTGCCATTTGGTCCATTTTCAGTCTATGCCACCATTTCCCAGGGCTCCATAATGAGTCTGGACATCCGATGAAGTCCTTTAATCTTGTTTTTCTTCTTCTACAAGTTTATATTGGCTAGTCTTGGTCCTTTCACCCACATATGAATTTTTGAATCAGTCTGTCCACCTTTCCCTTGGCCGTGAATACAATTTGAAATGATTTTGATGAGGATTGTGTTGATTCGATAGGTCTTGGGAAGAATGGGCTTTCTGACTATTTTAAATCTTCCAACCCATGCATCTGCTATACCATTTGTATTAGTTTCCTAGGGCTGCCACAACTACTACAAACATGGTAAAGTTCTTTCACAATTTTGGAAAGCAAAAGTCAGCGAAGTGGTGCTCAGTGGCTCTCAGGGAGAACTCTTCCTTGTTTTTGCTAGTTTGAGGTGATTCTGGTGCAGCTCAGTGTCCAAACCTTCCTCTTGTAACAACACAGGTCATGAGAGTTAGGGTCCACCCTAAATCCAGAATGATTTCACATGAGGTCTTTAACTAAGTGTGTCTTCAAAGACCCTATTTCCAAATAAGGACATGTTCTTGGCTTCTGGTGGCCATGAATTCAGGGGGACACTCTCCACACCACTATACCATCCATCCCCAGAAGTCTTCCTTAGTTTACTTCAATGATGTTTTACAGGTTTCGGTTTACCATCTAGACAAATTAGATTTAGTTCTTGATATTTGGTGTTTTGTAATGCCATTGTAATGATTTCATCTTTAAAAATATTATTTTCCATTTTTTTGTTGATGATATGTAGAAACATAATTGATTTTTTATATTGACCTGGTACTTACATTTTAATTTTGACAGTTTTCTTCAGATATTTTGAAAATTTTATTTCTACACTAACATTCTATTCATGAATAATAAAAATGATATTTCTTTCTTTGTATTCTTTATATATTTTACCTATTTTTATTGTCTTTATTGTATCAAGAAGGACCTTCAATATATTATTGATTAGCAGGCATTTTATTTCTAATTTCGAGAGAAATATTTTCAGCACTTTACTACTAATTATAATGTTTGCTCATGTTACTTTGTAGATTTCCATTATGGAATTAATGAAATCCCCTTCTATTTTGTGTTTGCTAAGAGTTCTATCTTGAAAGAGTGTTGAAGTATTTTTTTCTGCAAGATGATATATGATTTTTCTCCTTTTCTCTGTTAATGTGGTAAATATTAATTGATATTTAAAAAATGGTAGGCCACCATTATCTCTCTGGAGAATATCCTTACATATGTATATATAGATGGTGACAAGAAAAGTATACACACTTTAGGAAAGGAAAAATTATTAAACTTGTCTGTAAGTACAAGAGGTGCTCAAACGTGATTTGAATTCATCTTTTGTTATTGGTATTATATATTATTATAATTTTAACACAGATTTTTCCTCTCTTAGAATGTGCATACGTTTTTGACACCCTGTATATGTGTATATATGTGTATACACACATACACAAACATGCATTTGTATGTATTTTTAAAAATGTATCACAGAATTTCATTTGCTACTATTTTGTTTAGAATTTTTGCATCCTTGTTCTTGAGAGAAATGCAATGGCTGGGTGCAAGGGCTCACACCTGTAATTCTAGCACTTTGGGAGGCTGAGGAGGGTGGATTGCTTGAGCTCAGGAGTATAAGACTAGCCTGAGCAAGAGTGAGACCCCATCTCTCCTAAAAATAGGGAAAACGAGCCGGGCATTGTGGCAGGCACTTGTAGTTATTCAGGAGGCTGAGGCCAGAGGATTACTCAAGTCCAAGACTTTGAGGTTGCTGTGAACTCTGACACCACCGTTTTTTGTAATGCTCTTGTCATTCTTGTTTGTAGA
Organism: Arctocebus calabarensis; assembly: GCA_963573935.1. Classification (NCBI taxonomy): domain Eukaryota; kingdom Metazoa; phylum Chordata; class Mammalia; order Primates; family Lorisidae; genus Arctocebus; species Arctocebus calabarensis. The sequence goes on along the minus strand of CAUYON010114843.1, from coordinate 31,310 downwards.
TTATGCTTGTCTTACTAAAAGAGTTCAGCTACACTAAAATTAAGAATGAATATTTTTCAAAAGACATCAAAACAAGAATAAAAAAAGCCACAAAATCAGAGAGAAAATGTTTAACATATATTCCTGATAAGGGACTTATATCCTAAATAGAGAACCTCTGCAAATAAGAAAAGTAAAATTACTTCAGAAAATGGATGAAAACTCATGGGCAAACATAACACAAAACAGAAAATCCAACTGATCAATCAACACACAACAAAATGTTTAATCGATTAACTTCCTGGAAACTGTAAGTTGATACTAAAATGACATCCCAGCTACTCCACATATTCCCCAGATTGGAAAAAAAAATTTAAACTCTGAAAATAACAAGTATTTCCAAAAATATGAAGCAACAAAAATTTTTATTCATTGTTGGTATTTTGCAAAAGCTGGCAACATCATCTATTAAATTTAAACACGCACATATCCCAGAGCTCAAACATTCTACTCCTGGCTAAATACCACTGAGACATGTGATTGCATCAGTGTCAGAAGAATGTGCAAGAATATTTATATCATCATTTATTTGTAACAGCAACAGACTCAAAATAGTCCAAATACCCAACAGTAGAATGAGTAACAATCCAGTGGTAAAATTTCAAACAAATGAGTATTATAAAGCAATAAAAATAAACTAGACCCATACACAATAATGGGAATAGAATTAACCAATATAGTGTTAAATGAAAGAGGAAATTTTCAAAAGAATGGGCAATGGGCACATAGGGGTGGGGCTTCAGGGACGCTGTCAGTGTTGACTTCCAAACCCATTTGACCATTATACATATGATAACTTCATGATTATCTATCATGCTACATATTTAAATGCATTTGCTGTACATATGCTATATTATAAACACATTTAAACCATTTAAAAATATTTCTAAAAGAAAAAAATTTCATAGTGTATATATATGTGTGTGTGTGCTTAGTGAAAGCACATACTAGCAATAATGATTATTAAACTTTAAGATTTTGTAACAAATGTAATTGTGTTTCAGAATCTAGGTCTTCAGGTATTTGTAATAATTTTCAATGATTTTTTTGAACAGTGAGTTTCTATGTCATAATATAAGTGACAATTGACTAAGTGAAAAATACAACATAGATTTCTTAAAGAGATTTACTTTTTTTTTTTTTTTTTTTTTACAGAGACAGAGTCTTACTTTATCATCCTCAGTAGAGTGCTATGGTGTCACAGCTCACAGCAACCTTCAGCTCTTAGGCTTAGGCGATTCTCTTGCCTCAGCCTCCTGAGTAGCTGAAGACTTACATATTTAAAAGTTAAAGCCAATAGACTGGGTGAAGCTTCACATGTATGAATAAAAGTTTGTAATATTTTACAATTTAAATGTAAAAGCCTCAATTACAATTGATTTTGCTCAGTTAATATGATAGAAATCCACCAATTACTGTTTTATAAGTTTAAATTAGAAAGGACAAATTAACTATTAGGGAAAGGATGCTTTTTAAAACTCAGTAAACAAAATGAGATTAATCCTATAATCCGGAAAGAGGTACTCTGTAACATTAGCCATGTATCCTAGAACACTTTGCATTTTGTTGACATCAAATGAGTATGAATTTAAATAAAGAGATGTCTTTATTTAGCCAAAAGAAAGTTTTTTTTTCAGAAATGATTGAAATAATTAGCTATCTCTATGTACTGAGATGTGTTTATTTGTAGTTCAGCTGTGCTTTTGGAAAAAGATGAAAAGTATTGCAGAGAGAGCCACAAACTTTGGAATAATGTAGAGCTGTGACTCTGGGAAAATTACTTTATTTTGCTGAGCCTCATTTTCCTTGCCTGTAAAAAGGAAGATAATAGTGACCTCTCAGGCTTGCTGTGCTTATTTACACTGAGAAAACAATATATGGTATTCAGTAGATGCATAATAAATGCTAGTTATTCACTTTACAGTTAGGGTCGTTTCTAACCCTCTGACTCTGTATCTATTTTAAGTGTAAAATCTTCTATTTGGAATTTAATACATTCATATTATGTAAAAAATCTTGTGCCCAACCTCATTTTGGAAATGCAGAATAGGGAATAACATATTAAAAAGAAATTCATTATGGTATAGTCAGGCAATTTTTTACAAATAAATCTGCATATGACAAACTTCCATTTGAATTCAATTTAACTACATATGTGGACTACCTTGTACTTTCTCAAGCTGTTTGGGAAAAAGGCAAAAATATATCTTGGGTAAAACTTGATGATCCTCAATGCTATTCTCAAACCAACAGTAACATGTTGTAAAAAAATCAAAACTAAAATAAAGCAGAAAAAACTGTATTAAAAACCAGACAAAGTGGCTTCTAATCTTACAAATTCTACTCATCAGCTTTGTGACCTTGTACAGCTTATGTATCTTCTTGGAGTATAAGATTTTTAAACTCTAGTATCAGGGTAAAAATACCTGCCTTGCTTTGTTATTTTTAACAAGATTCCTATAAGAATCAAATGAGAGGCAGCGCCTGTGGCTCATCAAGTAAGGCGCCGGCCCCATATACTGAACGTGGCAGGTTCAAACCCGGCCTTGGCTGAACTGCAAAAACAGAAAAATAGCTAGGTGTTGTGGCGGGCGCCTGTAGTTCCAGCTTATCGGGAGGCTGAGGCAAGAGAATTGCCTAAGCCCAGGAGTTGGAGGTTGCTGTGAGCTGTGTGATGCCATAGCACTCTACGGAGGGCGATAAAGTGAGACTCTGTATCTAAAAAAGATTAGAAAAAAAGAATCAAATGAGAAAGAAATGAATATAGCCTTTGATTAGGAATCTAAAAGTCTCTGACTTAACAAAAAGTAATAAAAGAGATATTTGGTAATATTGTAGAAGAGGGAAAAATAGTGTGCTCCCTTGAAATATTGAATGAATCTCTTTCAGAAAAAAATTTTTGTAAGACATAGTAGAAGAAAAAAGTAATTGTCCCAAAATGTAACAAGCTGCTTGGAGTTTGGTTTGTAGTCACAATTTCATCCCTGAGATTTTAATTTTCTTTCTTACAAATAGGAGTTGTCAGGGGGGCGTGCTGTGGGGGATAACAGCAAACCTTCCAGATTTCAGAGCAAACATCTGGCTTGGGCAATTCCAAAAGTCTCTCTAAACCTTAGTAGTTCATCTCCAAAGTAAAGAGGTTAGAATACGATTTCTCCAAAGTTCTTTTTAACTTAAAATTTCAATAATTGCATTTGAGGAAGAGCTTTAATAAAGGGAAAATGATGGAAGCTTTGCATAAGTGTAATACAATCTCTTGTGAGCCGGAGGTAAAATAACTGAGACAAATAGAACCTGAAATATTAGACTAATTTAATCGGAATTAGCCGTTTTCATGGTTGCAAATCCGTCAAACATCTGCGCAAAATTTCTCCCTAAAATGAAATAATCTATGTGAAAGCATTTTAGAAACTATAAGATGCTATACAAATGTGAAGTATTATTAATATCATATTCTTTATTTGAGCCCGTGGACTTGGCATAAGTAGGCTATAGATTTCAGCTGTGACCACCCACCCTGGAAGGGAGAGGAAAGGGGAAGTTGATTTGCTTCTCCTGTGTTCTAGTTTTCCTTTATGCCCGTGACCAGGCAGAAACCAAGGCAGGTTTCTCTTGTTTGTTTTCTCAAGCATCAAGAGGAGGTTATTTTCTAATAGATAGGCAGATAGACACGTAGTTAGTCAAGTCTTTCTGTGGGTTTGGGTTTAGGGAAAAGTCACTTTAAATTCTCGTTTCTTCATTTGAGACATTTTTAGACAAAGCAGCTGGGATGGTACTATTTTACCATTGTGTCCAATATTTACCATATGCTAGTTTATTTTTCTTCTTTTCTAAAATAAGCTGTAATTTGTATAAAGTCCTTCTAATCGGTAAGTGCTTTAAAATAAGAATTGCTAGTTATGAGTCACTGCAGTCATGTTGGACTTCCCGGGAGTGTTATCTGCATGTAACAGCAGCAGAAACTGAGGGATGGAAACAAAGATAGAGCAAGAAAGTAGACCTCCCAGGTGGCATGCAGGACACCCGATCTCTGGAAAAAAGGGACCGTAGGCTTGTAATTTGGAAGACATCTGAGAATGGACAGACATCGCTGCACAGGGACCTACGAAGCCTGAGCAGATGGAGCTGCGCTTTCTGGAAATCACAGGACTTCCCTTAAGGGCTTATTAGAAGTTGCTTGTTTCAATTGAATGTTAACTTGCAAGAATCTTTTGGGAAATCACTATGATCAATTATGAAGTAAAGCTAGAAGCCAGCTGTGGTGGCTCCCACCTGTAATCCCAGCACTTTGGGGGGCTGTAGTGGGCGGATCCCTTGAGCTCAGGAGTTCGAGACTAGCCTGACCAAGAGCAAGAGCTCATCTCTACTAAAATTAGAAAAAACTAGCCAGGTGTTGTGGTGGTGCCTGTAGTCCTAGCTCCTTGGGAGGCTGAGACAAGAGGATCGCTGAGGCCAAGAGTTTGAGGCTGCTGTGAGCTGTGACACGATGGCACTCTACCTAGGGTGATAGAGTGAGACTCTGTCTCAAAAACAAGCAAACTAAAAAATGAAGGAGAGGAAGAAAGAAGAAAATCTGGGCCTAGCACTTGCGTAAAGCTGTATTTTCATTACTAAAGAATCTTCCTTATTAAAGAATAATTGGGTAAACAATGTATCTTGGCCTGATAATTGGGGATGGAGGTGGGGACTGGATAGTCTCTTGCCTTTACTTTTTTCTCTTCTCATCTCTAACCTTGGCCAACCCTCCTCATGGTAAAGGAAGGATATTGTCTATATTAAAACCTCCAGAGCAAATAAATAACATACTAATTTTCCTAAAGGCTTCCCAAAATTAACTGCTCCTCTCAGCTTAGGGTAGAAGTTTGGCAGCTTGAAATACAAGTCTTTCTCAGGCACAGCTTGAGTATTTCTGCCGGCACCTCTCTGGTGCCACTGGAACACAAATGACATCAGTCGTGAAATGATGAAACAGTAATGTGGCCTGGAGAGTTTTTAATGGCATCCCACAGCCAGTGTCATAGTATTACCCAAAAGGAGGAAGGAAGATTCAATTTTTGAGTAGTAGAGCAAGGGCTATTTTCAGTTTAAACTTCAAGCCAGAAAAGTATCTTTCTGCTGTAAGATCTTCAATCCTTCACAAAAGCCTGGAAAGGGAGAGAGGTTACAATGCATCATACTGTGGACTGTGGGTTGGTAGCTCAAAGCTTTCCATAACAATTCCTCGGGTAAACAAAAGAAGTCAGAGGGCAGCGCTCAGCGAGTAGGGCGCCGGTCCCATAGCCCTGCTGAACTGCAAAACAGAAAAATAGCCGGCGTTGGGGCAGGCACCTGTAGTCCCAGCTACTCGGGAGGCTGAGGCAAGAGAATCGCCTAAGCCCAGGAGTTGGAGGTCACTGTGAGCTGTGTGACGCCACAGCACTCTACCAAGGGCCATCGAGTGAGACTCTGTCCCCCAAAAAAAAAAAATAAAAAAAAAGAAGTCAAAGAAACATCAATGATGGGGCTTTGAAGTAGGAGGCAGACATCCCAGCACCCGGTGTGCGCCAAGATGGGAACAGAAGGAGGATTCGAGGACGGGACCCAGACTGGATTCATGCAAATCATACATAATGCTGTCAGAACTCACTGCATTAGTAAGATAATTTTTTATGTACACACTTAAAAAATAGTGGGCTAAAAATAATTCTAAACAATTTTATCCTTTTTTTTTTTTTTTTTTGTGGTTTTTGGCCAGGGCTGGGTTTGAACCCGCCACCTCTGGCATATGGGGCCGGCGCCCTACTCCTTTGAGTCACAGGCACCACCCTAAACAATTTTATCTTAATAGTAAGAACTAACGTTAGTCAAGATGAGAATGCTTTTGTTAAGAAAATTACGAGAGGCTGGGGCACGGTGGTTCACGCCTCTAATCCTAGCACTCTGGGAGGCAGAGGCGGGCAGATTGTTTGAGCTCAGGGGATGGAGACCAATCTGAGCAAGGGTGAGACCCTGTCTCCACTAAAAATAAAAATAGAAAAACTAGCTGGGCATTGTGGTGGGCACCTATAGTCCCTGCTGCCCAGGAGGCTGAGGTAGGAAGGTGCTTGAGCTCAAAAGTTTGAGGTTCCTGTGAGCTATGATGATGCTGTAGCGCTCTAGCCTGGGACAAAGAAACGAGATAAGACAGGAAGGAAGGGATGGAGGGAGTGGGGGAAGGAGGGAGGGAGGAGGAAGGAAGGAAGGAGAGAGGGAGGGAGGGAGGGAGGGAGGAGAAGTCAAGGTCCTGGGCGACTTTAACCCATATAGGGGTGGGGTCGGGTAGAAGTAGGTGAGAAATGCCCCAATCTTCCTTTGCTCTCTCCTCTGGCAAGACAACGTTGAAGGACGTCTCGTATAGTTTCTGAAACTAGGGGCACCGAGGCCGACTTGCCCACAGTGGTGACATGACTTCTGACGCACACGTTGGCTTCCTTCCCACTCCCACCATCCTTCTTCTTGTTCTCACCTCTCCTGAAATACCTGCACCCACCTTCTTAACACTGGCTCTACTTTTGGAAAAAACCAAACTAAGAAACCCTCCTACCCCTGTTCCTAGTCACATTATTCTCATCTCACTTAGTCACACTTTTCTAATCTCGCTTCTATCAGTTGCTTGAATTCCAAAAATATTCTCTGCATAGGAAAGCATTTACATATCTACGTATGTCCATAGTACATATGTGTATGTATATATAGATATGTTTATATATATCTAACATAAACTTTTAACAATTTCTCAGCTATCCAAAATAGATGGGAAAATATTCCAGATCTTAGACAACAGTCTAAGACAGTGTTTTTTAGCCTTTTTTTATCTCATGACACACTTGAACCTATAGTTAAACTTCTGTAGTACAATTAAATTATGTTGATTTTTTAAAAAGAGTAAAAAAAAAAGAATGTACTTATTGTACTCTGAACTTCTTTTGAAAATAATTTAATTGATGACCGTTAAAAATTTTCGTGGCACAACTAATGTCCTCTCACCACACAACAGCTGAAAATCTCTGGTCATAAGATAGCAAAGCGTCTTTTATAAAAAGATATGTTTCACTTAGAAGAGAATAAATCTTCTACACGAATCACATTGTGAAATTACACATAATGCACGCCACTCAGACTCAACACGTTGACAAGGAGTGCTGGAGGGCGCCCCATTCATTAGCACCTGGCTGCACTTGACCCTTACTCCAGTGCCCTTGTAACTGTGCTGCACTCACGTGAAATCGGTAGCACGCCGGACTTTTTAGCAAAGGAGCTATTGTATCTACAGCAATGATATCAAATATTTAAATCATTTGTTGTAAAAGACTAAAACTTTTCATAAATGTGTGTTAAAAATGTGTTTTAACCAAGAAGGTTCATAAAGGGCCATGTCCTGTAAGTTATTTGCGTATTCAGATGTTCTGTTTGTTGTCCTGGCTGACCTTATGCCAACCCAGCCACATTAAAAGTTAGTTCCTTGAAGCTTTCTACTCTCCTGTGGAACAGGCGCTTTTTCCCAACATATGGATGTGATGTTAACTATGCCTGTAGCACAGAGTTTAGGGTGACGGCCACATACACTGGGGCCCACGGGTTTGAACCCAGCCCTGGCCTGCTAAACAACGACAACAACAACAAAAATAGCTGGGCGTTGTGGCAGGTGCCTGTAGGAGCTACTTGGGAGGCTGAGGCAAAAGAATCACTTAAGCCCTAGAGTTGGAGGTTGCTGTGAGCTGTGATGCCATGGCACTGTGCCTAGGGTGACATAGTGAGACTCTGTCTCACAAAAAAAAGAAAAAGAAGAAGAAATATGTCTTGTTAAATTTGAAGCGATTGGATTCTTGGGATACTATTTGATCTTACTGTTTGCCTAGAGTTGAATATAATTCCTCTTAAGTTTTATACTATGATTAATATGCTGTGATGATTTACACATATGCACAAACATACACACACACACACACTGCCTTGTGTATACCATGGGGACTCAAAAAAGAATAGATATCACTTGAAACAGAATTCAAAACTAATGAGTGAATTCATCTTTAATCTTTGCATTTACAAACTATTTACATTCAAGACAGTTACTTTCAGCTGGTCATCCGAGGAGCTGCTTTTCACCTCATAATGAGTGGACGGATTTTAGAAGGATCCATGGAATCAGTCATTTTGTCAAGGTTTCTTGGCTTCTTCAAGTTCTTGTGAAATGCCTATGTATTTTCACATGATGTATCTTCCCGTTATTTTAAAATGCCGAGCAGAACATGAAGTAGGTGCAATCCGAAACAAATATCAAACCCTGCTTTAATCTCTGGCTTACAGCAGGCAAACAGCTCAATCTACGTATTATTTTCCATCCAGAAATGCTTTTCACCTTATTTTCCTATTTAGCAATTTTAGTGGCACTTCTTCTTCACCTCCCACAAATGCATTACATTTTTATTTTTATTTCAAAATATTATGGGGCAGACCTGGTTAGATTACACGGATCACCTTGGTAATGATTGAGGCAGAGCTATGATTGTGCCTACCACCCAGTGAGCGCCCACTGTGTCCATCACCCAGAGAGAGCTCACTGTGCCCAGAGAGCACTCAGAAAGCGCATCACCCAGAGTGCTCACTGTGCCCATCACCCGGAATGCTCAGTTGTCCTTCACCCAGAGAGCACCCACTGAACAACACCTGGAAAGCCTCCCCTGTGTGCACCGCTGACACATTCTGTCCACTGCTTCATCCTTGGCTTCCCTATCAAAACTCACTCTCAGGAAATGTATCTGAATCTGACTTATTCAAATATGTGACTTAGTGACATCATTTGTTTTGTGGAAATTTAGAAGTCGGAGAGAAAAAAAGTTTTTTTTTTGAACATCAAAAATTGGAAGCTGGGGGAAAATTTAAATCTGTCCATATTTGGCTTACAGAGAAGCTCAATGTGGGTAGTAAAAATGAAATATTTTTATTTTTATCCAGTCTGTTTCTGCCCTTGCTCTGTCAAATGTCACTTCCCTAATCCTTAAAGACAGCTCAGTGAGGATTATGAGACATATTATTATTATGAGACATATCTTTTTGTGTCTTATGAGACATATTATTGTTATGAGACTTATTATTATGAGACATATCTTTCACTAATCTTTCAGGTCTATTTAGACTCTGACCTCATCCTGGCTGAAATCTCACTTGTGCCCTTCCTACCTGCACTTCTCCCCTCTCCTAAGTTGTCCAGGCTTGCGGCTTGAAAGATTTGGAGAAGGGAAAAGAAATGACCTGATTTGGGTTACTTCTTTCCCTTCTCTATGTCAAAGCTCACTTCCTCCTGATTTGGGAGAGTGGGAGGGAAAATAAAGGGGCAGCGATCTTTTGAGGGTAATCCATCACATGCTGTGAGGCCACCAAACCTCCAGTCAGTCTCAGGCTGAGTCTGTCTGCTCTTATGATATAATGGTGTCCGTGTTGACCGTGGTGTCAGCCTCTTCTGTCACTAGCAGCTCCGGTGGGTGAGGGGGCAGCCTTGTCTCCCTTTAGTCTTTTTCAAGTAGACCCTGACTCAGCCTCCCTCCGACTGGGACATCTCCTCACCCTCCACAAGAGCCTTGGAGAGCTGGGATAGAGGGACCCTCTGTCCTTCCTAATGCACACCAAGCCACAGTGTGTGATCACCTCTCTGTTGCCAGACACTCTCTCAAGTCTTCTTCCTTTGCAGAAAATGTGCTGGTGTGAGTAACAGGTTTTTACATCTAGCACGAAACTTCAGGGACCATGTGTCAAACCTTCCCCAGAGCTCCCCTGCCACCACACTGTGCTTTTGTCCGATGGGGACACTAAGGTAGAACTGCAATAAAGAAGGAGACTATTCCTTCCCACCTCAGAGGACCAGTCACTGGGCTCACAGAGATTCCCATGCACTTCTCACGATATCCTTTCTGGTCGGCAGAATCCTCAGATGGCCGTCAAGATTCCCACCTCCTGGAGCGGGCAGAATCTGTGACTCTAAAGGTAGATTACTTCTTAAATAGGTTATTAATTATTGGAATATGAGTCGTAAGCAAGATATCCAGTGACCCTGGTCTAATTAGATTAGCTCTTCAAAGGCCCTCCCTTCCTAAAGGCAAAGATATTAGAAGTGTGAACCAGCCTGTGGCAGAAGCCACGTAGCAAAGACCTGAGAATGACCTTCAGAAGCTGAAATCAATTCCACACCCGACATCTAGTAAGACCACAGGGACGCCAGCACTACCAATGCAAGGAAGTGGATTTGGCGTATTTCCCGACAAAGTACAAAGCACCTTTCCCTAGCTGAGCCTCCAGATCAGAACCCAGGGTGGCAGGCTTTCAGCATTTTAGGACTATAAGCAGAAAGCACAGCTGAACTGTGCTTCAGGGAAACCGTGAAACAGTCAGTTTATGTTGTTTTAAGCCGTTTAATTTGCCCATTGAGCCATTTGGTATGCAGAAAGAGAAAGCTAGTAATGCTCTCTCTCATTTCTATTCTTTCTCTATCATCTTGAGGTGGTGAAGGTTGGTGTTGGCATGAAACCTGCAAGGTAGCAGGGCCAATTCAACAATCCTATAGTCTAGAAATAGCTGGCTTAGCTTCTTGGCGACACTCTTCGGAATGAGGTAGAACTGGGGAAGGGGTTGCTGAATGCATGGGAGCTTGATGACAATCTCAACTCCAGTGCCTTGTTCTATATGCACTACAGGCTATCTCAACTATTTCAGTGATTTTCTTTTATTGTTCTGTTCTAGTTAGAGAGTATGTGTGTGTGTGTAAACATGGATCACTTATAAAATAACACATGAAAACATTTTTTTACATTAGAAAGTACCATACAGGCTCGGCGCCTGTGGCTCAACAGGCTAAGGTGCCAGTCATGTACACCTGAGCTGGCGGGTTCGAATCCAGCCCCGGCCCGCCAAACAATAATGACGGCTGCAACCAAAAAAATGGCCAGGCATTGTGGCGGGCACCTGTAGTCCCAGCTACTTGGGAGGTGGAGGCAAGAAACTCGCTTGAGCCCAGGAATTGGAGGTTGCTGTGAGCTGTGATGTCACTGCACTCTACCCAGGGTGATGGCTTTGACTCTGTCTCAAAAAAAAAAAAAAAAAAAAAAAAAGAAAGTACTGTACATTCAGGAAACTAAAATGTTATGGCTTCCTCCAACATTTGTTGAGATGTCAAGTCTTTGCATTTGCTCTGAAGTATTTATAATTGAACCTCAAGTTGCTGCACCTCAAGGAATCAATTCATTCAACAAACATTTATTGAGTGTCCTGGAAATGAAACCTAAATACAGGGTAGCCGTTGTCTTCTAGGATTCAACATACCGGAGATGGTTGAGTGTACAAACAAGTATTTGGAATACGATGACAAGCATAGGCACACTGTCAACATTGGTTATATCTGGGCTGTACTGTAGAGGATGGTCCCAGGTATATGCGAAACTCTGCATATGTATTTTACTTATGAGAAAAGGATCCATAACTTTCTCATATTTTCTAGTTGTCATGCCCAGGTTAACAAGGGAAAAAGGGTACCCTAATTGGAGGGAGTAAGATATGCCAAGGAAAAGGGGTGATACAATACCTTGTCTCATCCTGTAAGTGAATCGATGTGGTTACCTTACAGGGCATGTGAAGGGCATTCTGGCATCTTTTCACTATTACTGGTTTTGAGATCATAAATACGTGGGAAAACAATCTTGAGATAGGAGCCAAGCAAAAGAAGCAAGGTTTTCTGAATTAGGATGAACAGCATCACACAAGTACGAAGACCACTTTCTTTCTTTCTTTTTTTTTTAAATATTGGGGAATCATTGAGTAACATGGTACAAAGAACCAGGTTCCACTGCTTGCATTTCTTAGGTAAAGTCCCTCTTATAATTGCGTCCCACCCCCACCAGGTGTCTTACATACCAGGACTCTCCCCCTCCTTCCTTGTCTCTGCTCTTCCCTTCCACCACACCACACCACGAACCATCAATTGTCCTCATATCAGAATTGAGTACATTGGATTCTTGCTTCTCCATTCTTGTGATGCTTTACTAAGAAGAATGTGTTTCAGCTTCATCCAGGTTGATATAAAAGATGTAGTGTCTCCATCTTTTTTAGTGGCTGAATAATATTCCATGGTATACATATACCACAGCTTGTTAATCCTTTCCTGGGTTGGTGGGCATTTAGGTTGTTTCCACAATTTGGCAATTATAAACTGAGCTGCAATAAACAGTCTAGTGCAAATGTTCTTATGATAAAATGATTTTTTTTTTCTTCTGGGTATGCCCAATAATGAGATTGCAGGATCAAATGGGAGCTCTAGTTTGAGTTCTTTGAGGATTTGTCATACTTCCTTCCAAAAATGTTGTATCAGTTTGCAGTCCCACCAGCAGTGTAAAAATGTTCCCTTCTCTCCACATCCACACCAGCATCTGTGGCTTTGAGACTTTGTGATTTGGGTCATTCTCACTGGGGTTAGGTGACATCTCTGGGTGGTTTCAACTTGCGTTTCTCTGATAATTAGGGATGACGAACATTTTTCATATGTTTGTTATCCATTCGTCTATCTTCTTTAGAGAAGGTTCTATTCATCTCATTTGCCCATTTAATAAGGGATTGTTGGCTCTTTTTATGTTGCCTAATTTGAGTGCTCTGTAGATTCTAGTTTTCAAGCTTTTGTTTGATTCATAATATGCAAATATCTTTTCCCATTCTGATAGTTATCTATTTTCTTTGGTTGTCATCTCCTTAGCTGTATAGAAGCTATTCAGTTTAATTAAGTCTCATTTGTTTATTTTTGTTATTGTTGCAATTGCCAAGAACCAAGCTCTAACCATTATCTGCTTCTTTTCACTTGCCACTGTTTATTAATTTCATTAAATTTTGAAACCTGGGTTTATGATCAATTTGAATAACAATTCTTTACTTATTTATATTTTCATTTATTTTATTTGTTGATTTATTACAAATTTATACTACATAAAATTTAAAAATGTGAAACAAGAGGAATCTGATCTCAAGAGGGATTTGGAATCTGTCAAATGTATACCAGGTGCTTTGTGACATGCTTTTAGAATTCCAGACTGCATTGCTGGGCTGACTCGCTAAAGACAAAAAATGTTCTGCTGCTGTTGGAGGCAGATTCCCATCATTCACTCCAAAAAGCCACATTTCTGTGTGTATGTATGTATGTGGTGATGCTGGAGATTGAACCTGGGACTTCATCCAGAGCTGACAATTTTAAGATTTTTATTCTACAGCAATGCTGTCTTCAATGAGAGTTTTGCATTAGATTTCAATTATTACTTTCTGGATTTACGTAATTTGTGATAGCATGACTTTTTCTGCTGATACAACAATACCAACAATGTTAACAATGTTCAACAAGATCAACAATATTAACAATTTTCCTATTGCATAAAAATGTGCAATGTGACCAAAAAACAATGTGAGTACCATATGTGAAGTATTTGATTTTCATTTCTAAAACATAATAATTATGCAATTATAAAATCATGCCCCCAGGTGAAACGCTCAACTACAACTTGAACTTTACCTTAGAGATGAAAATAATATAACCTAAACATGTGTACTCTCATATCAATCTGCAATAAAAAAATTAAAAATAAAACTATGAAACGGTACATATAATAGTTATAACCGATTAATATAACTATAATCACAAATTATAATATTATCATTCCTAAAAGTTACAGCAAAATTTCATCTTCATAAATTTGTGAAACCAAATAATGCTACTTTTAGTTAGCAACTTTGCCTCAACCCTCAAAATGTTATGAATCTATACATATTAAAATTTTCAGGAACTTTTTCATTTTGTAGTGATCAGAGCTTGAAAATGAAGTTAATAAACATTAAATTTGGGGTGGTGCCTGTGGTTCAAAGGAGTAGGGCCTCGGCCCCATATACCGGAGGTGACCGGTTTAAACCCGGCCCTGGCCAAAAAAAAAAATCTGCAAAGAAATAAAAAATAAACATTAAATTTGAAGAATGAAGCAATTTTTAAATAATCTGCCTCCCTAATGTTCCTGACGTATCTCATTCATGCTGTGCCCTGTTCCAGGGTTGGATTCGCCTGGTGTGCATGACCCACAGCCGTTTTCTTACTCCTTCTGAGTGTCTGCCTCTCATCTGCACAATCTATCAGAGAAATTCCACAAACCACACAACTTCAAATATATTTCTAATAAGTTGGAAATTGGCAAGCCTAGCATAAGATAAAGAGAGGCCCAATCGCCACATAATTTTCAGAGTCATGGTTCACCTCACTAGTCTGATTTTATTCTGTCAAGTTTTCAGGCCTGATTAAGACTTAATTATGACACCACCCTTTCTTCCAATCATTCCATTCTAGAAGTAGTTTGAAAGTCAGCTCTGAGTCTGATGTTGCTCCTCATTCAAATATTTACTTCCTAATAAATAACCACATGAATTCCCTGTGCCAGGGTCAATGCGGTCGCACAACTTAATGTCTTTCCACATCTCAGTTCCAGGATGGTTTTTCTTACCAGTTGAAAATGCCGGCCTTTTCCTCAGCGGGTTCAGCGGTGTAGAGAGCACAGCATTGGGGTAACATACATTTCACAAAGTGTGTTCTACTATCTAGAGGTTTTGTTGTTTGTGGACTTAAATATCAGGGGACACAGAAATTTCTTCCTTTCTCTTCCCTAAATTTTGTACTTTGGGAACCAGGAGGATTCCTATATATAGCTTATGAAGGAAGATTTGAATCACAGAGCCAGCTAGTTATATTTGGCGTATTCTGTAAAGCAGAGGGCCCTGCTGTGTGTGAGATTGCTTAGAACACTGCTGATTTCTATTTGAGGCAAAGGTTGATAATGTTTTTGAATTATGTCTCAAAGCACTTTTTTTATGGAGAGAGTGATTTAAGCCACCCAAAATTAATGCATCACAGAGTTATCCTGACAGTCTTATTGGTATAAAGGTAATATACACAAAGTGGCTAACGCAGTACAAGGCACGTAACAGGTGATCAAAAAACAAATACTGAATAATTGGCTAAAGTCTGTCTCTGTTGTGACAAGCAGAAGTCTTCTTTATCACAGAAAGACTTGAGTCTATGCTGCCCACTGGTCACCCTTCCATTATACAGTAGAACATCTGTAAGTTGACCACGCAAGGGACCATAACAAACTGGTCAACATGAAGAACTAGGCCTACCGTACTTACATGTGTAGCTTTTATTAGAGGTTATCATATAATAAAACATAGGTATGGTATCATACAAAATCAACATATTGGCCATTTTCTCATAGTTTAACCATTCTTTTTTAAAAACAGAGTCAGTCTGTTTCTTATTATTACAAAGGTCAGTGGAGAAAGCACTCTCAACACTGGCATCTTTCCATGGTAAATGACATAAATTGCTTTATCAGATGCCTGACATCCTCTTTCTTTAGAGTCTTTGCATTTTCTGTGTCATCCTCACTTACTTCTTCTACTTCATCACCTGCTTCATGCACTTTTACGCTGGTCTGCACTCCAGTCAATATCACTTGGAAAATTGTTTCTGGGTCAAGTTCATTGTAGGTTGCTACCTCCTCATCCATTGCAACAAACCCTTCAAAATATACTGCTTTGAATTCTGCCATTGGAGATGGACTGCCTGATAGGGCCAAAACACTGTGCTCTTGGGTTGTGACAAATCCAGCTTTCTTTTCTTTTCTCTTTTGTTTTTTTGAGACATGGTCTCACTATGTCACCCTCAGTAGAGTGCTGGGGTCTCATAGCTCATAGCAACCTCAAACTCTTGGGCTTAAGCGATTCTCTTGCCTTAACCTCCCAAGTAGCTGGGACTACAGGCACCCACCACAATGCCCAGCTATTTTTTCTTTTTGTTATTGTTTTCATTGTTGTTTAGCAGGCCCAGGCCAGGTTCGAACCCACCAGCCCTGGTGTATGTGACCAGTTCCCTAACCACTGAGCTATGGGCAGCGAGCCCAACTCCAGCTTTTAAAAAACACTTCTGTATCATTTCTGGCTGAACTTTGTTCACAGCAGAACTGACCCAGAAGACAGTATCCAGAGCGTTATCTAATGCAGTGCATGAAGCTGCTTCACAGGCTCCACAGGTTTGTGTTTTAGTGATGACTGCGACAGAAGGGGTCTCACTAGTGCATTTTAATTGTTTTGATGATGCCTTAGTTAAGAGTATGGATTTTTCAGTGTCACATTTATGAAATGATTCACTTGAGGGTGGCTAGGACAGTTGTCTACTGTCAGTGGACTAGGACATTTCTTCTTTGTTTTTTGGTTGATACTCCTTACCCATTCCTCAGACAGGGTACCAGTCACCAAGCACATTTTTTGGATCTCCCATTGAAGGGAAGGTCTTCTGGTTTCAGGTTCATGAACGCACATAGCTTTGGCAATTTACCAATAACCAAGGGCTTTAATTTCTCTCTGCTTGAGCTAGTGAAAAGCAGAACTGTCAAACGTTCTTTGAAAAATTTTTTATTCTTGCAACTGTCACCTTTCATGATGAGGCTCCCATCAGGCATCACCTTGAGAAAGAATTCTCGCTCAACAGCATTAAAGATGTCATTATTTTTGAAGTCTGTGGAGAAGTTTGGGAACTTTTTGATGAACTCTTCTACAACTTTGACTGGAACTTCATTGTATTCACCACACAAGACTTTCTGGGAGATCTCATGGCAAAGTTCAAATTTCTCAAGTCAACCACTTGATGCTTTCCATCACTATATAGTAGTTTATACCTTTTAGGCTTCTATACAATGGTCTCTGGAAGCTGAGAGTCTCAGTCCTACAACAGGAAGAATGGAATCCTACCCGCAATTACTGGAGCTTGGAAGAGGATCCTGCACCTCAAATGAGATTGCATTTCTGGCCAACACCTTGATTACAGTTTATGAGACACTGAGCAGAGGGCCCAGACACGCCGTGCTCAGATGTTTGACCTGCAGAAGCTTTGCAGTATGAAGCATGTTGTTTTACACTGCTTAGTTTCTGGTATTATAACACATTGCCAAAACAGTGATACTATCCAAGCTACCATTTATGAATATTTTAAAACACCCATTACATTCTGATGACACGTTTTCCTACAAAGGGTCTACTACCATTTATATGACCACCTTTCTAAATTAGAGCTAGAAATGTTGATTGAAAGTCTCCTTTATGATGACATTGTTCTGCCAAGATGCTGGAGCTGCCTTTTTACTGTTCCCAGGATCTCTGCAGTGCACTTGATCATTCTGAGGCCGTATCGCTTCTCTGCATATGTTAGCAAAGGAAGGATGAACTGGAGAGCATTTTCTTTTGAAGGCTGGCACTGAGAATAAAGGAATGAAGGGTATTAGAACTCTCTATTTGAATTTCTTTTTCCTCTTTTGTTCTCTCCCTCTTGGAGTCAAATGAAATTGAAAATACAAGGAAAAGCCAGAAAAACCTCAGTAAAACACACTTGACAGTTTTGATCGACAATTCCCACTGCAGGTAGATTATTTCTTCATACATGCTTTCTTGGGCTGCCTTGAAGAATAATATTCTTAATGTTCTGTGTTATCGAAGTATGTGTTGGGTTTCAAGGCGGTCTGTCTCCTAAAATGTCAGAGTGGGTCCTCTGTTCTTAGAGTGTTTGGGGTTGAAAAATGACCAGATACTCCACAATAAGGCAGGCAAGCATGAAACAAAGTTTACTGAGGAAGAGAAAGATGGGTTTACAGAGTAAGAAAGTTTATAAAGCGTAGACAGTGAGAGAATGGGCCTCTATTGTAGGCAAAGGGACAAAGGTCATGCCTGGCAGTTCTCTTTATGTCACTTGGGTCAGGCCTACCTCGTGGTTCAGAGGTCACTTGGAACCAGAGTCTGACAGTACATGTGGACCTATGATGGGCCCCTTTGAGAACCCATTAAGGTGGAGTAGACTACAGGATAATTAGTGCTAAGACAGTTCTAGGCCACCTTCAACGCTCTATTGCATCTGTTGCTAGACTAGAAAGTCTTCAACTGCCTTCTGTAGCTGGCACACCAAGTTCTGATTGGCCGATTGGTTGGGTATTCCCTCCTCCCAGGGCTGTCCAATCACTGGGAACAAATTAAGGTGGGCGGCACCAAATGGCAGCCTGGGGGCTCATCCCTGTTCCTCACCCAAGATAGCTGTTCCTAACTACCTACCTAACATATGTATTGCTGTTACACAGCCATTTTAACATTTTCATACATACCTTCTACGTTTTTGTGTGCAATATTCTGCTTAAAATAATTAATTGTGGAATCAACTACTTGAGCTCTTCTGCCTCTCTTAGTTACTTGCTATGTGCTTCTGGGTACCTTGACTTACACAGAAGCACACAGCAAGTGTATTTATCAGTAAAATAAGCAGCAGTGTATTTATCAGTAAAATAGAGATAAGAGCTACCCTTAAGTATAATTGTGAAGATTATCAATATTTAATGGTTATTGATACATGGACATTAATGTTATTAATGTTAATCTTTTAATATGTTAACTTATTAAGAGTAGCAAGTCTTATGGTGAACTTACTTAAAAATCTTCACATTAATACATTCATTTAAACAAACACATAATGTCAGACTTTTATTAACTACGTACTTATTACATGTAAAGTATTATACAAGATATGGGGAAAATTCTAGGTTAGACAGGGTATTCTTTATAAAGAAAAATATCCTGGTGTACCTGTGTTAATGTGATCGGTGTTTACTGTCATCTCATGCACACACAAACATAAAGCCTTGTACCATAACTCATGAGGTGTATGACAGGGGAGAGATTTATTGATTTGCTCATCACACATGGGCACAATAAACATAGTTGCTTTTTGACTGTTAGGCTATTTTTCATGTCATCTCATTTAACTATCCAGCAGCCCAAGTTCAGTTATTATCCCTAAATCTCCAAGTAATTAAGATCAGAGTTAGAGGTAACGTACTAAAAACTTATAGTTGAAGAGAAGAACATGAATACAAAGTTTCTAGACATAGAAAAAGCACACGTCCTCCCCTATGTGTAACTGAATGGCTGAGAAATGTCAGAGCCCAGTTTGAACATTGTCCGACCCAGATATTGCGTACTTACTACTACTTTGTATTTAAAATCAAGATGGTAGTCAAACCTACTTTTATTCATAGTGAATTAATAAGCTCCAGTGTTTAAAGGCTACTATTTAATTCAAACTGTAAGGAAACTGATAATGTGTGCTGAGTAGCTGGGATCCCTGAAGAGCGCCCTGGTTGAGTCCAGCAGCACACGGCCAGGCGGACTGCAGTCGAAGGAGATTTGGACCCGAATTTAGATGCTCTGTTCTTTCTGTCTGTGAAAAACCATCAGAGAAAGCACAAAGAGGAAGATGGATGTTTCTAGAAAGTAAATCTAGAAAGGAAGATTTAAAAAATAAATGCTAACCTGGGAGACACGTTTTTGGCGTCTGTCATTTCCAGTATCCAAAAAATATACACATCCTGTTTGTTGTTGTCCTATTAGGTCTTGTGGTCTAAGGAAATGTTATAAAATCTTCCAGACTCAGAAACGCACACTGATCTTCCCAGTAGGTCAATTACCTTTGCCAAACTAAACAAAACGTCTTCATAAACGCTCTGCCATGTTGGAATCCATGAGCACCATTTAAGTTCAGGCTTGGCTACTCAGTTACCATGGAGGGAAAGCAGAGGATGGTTCTGAAGTGAGTATGAAGGTGACTCGGTGTTTGTAATGGTGAGTGGTGACGCTGTCTTTCTCCCTGTCCCATCTGCACCTGCAGTGCATCATGGCTGCCTTGCTAAAGCCTTCACTTTTTGTCCTTCCCGGCAGCCAGCTGTGCTCACGTGAGTAAGTGATGGCTAACGCAATGTGAGCACAAGTGACATGATGGCTGCTAAAAGCCAGTGACTGTTCATGTGGGAAAGTAAGTCCTGCTTTGAAGACAAAGGAATGTGCCTTCCCTTCATACTTCCTCTCCGCAGAGAGCCTGGAATGTGGGTCTGATCACTGGAGCTGAAGAATCACTTAGAACCACAAAGTCTAAGTCGTCCTCAGAGCTGCCCTTCTTGCTCTGGACACTGTCAGCTGGGCTGCTTTGTGAGAGAGAAATAAACCGTCTTCTATAAGCTACTGTTATTTTGGAACACTCAACAACTGTCTCTATAGCTTAGTGGATGTTGAATTTGATCCTGGAATTGGGACTGCCACGGCAGAATCTAACATCTGTCACGTTGGCCTCAAGGCTGGGCAGCGGTGGAAGCACCACAGGTATTAGAAGCTAGAAAAGTCAGAGGCCCTGTCTTTTGTTTGAGATGAGATTATGAAAATTGGCTCAGCGCCTGTGAGAGCTAAGGCGCCAGCCATGTACACCTGAGCTGACGGATTCGAATCCAGCCCTGGCCCACCAAACAATAATGACGGTTGCAACCAAAAAATGGCCAGGTGTTATGGGGGGCACCTGTGGTCCCAGCTACTTGGGAGGCAGAGGCAGGAGACTCGCTTGAGCCCAGGAATTGGAGGTTGCTGTGAGCTGTGATGCCACAGCACTCTATCCAGGGTGACAGCTTGAGGCTCTGTCTCAAAAAAAAAAAAAGAGATTATGTAGATTGTTCCTCTAACACCTTGGGAGGCAGAACACACAGAAACACGGCCTCTGACTCCAGGAATGTGCTGAGTAAAGAAAACGCCAGAATGCTGGTGTGTATTGGCTGCTTTTTGAGGCTTTCGGAAAAATCCTAGAAAGAAACTTCCAAGTGAACGTAGATTGAAGGGAATAAAACCCTTGAGGGCGTTTTGTCTGCATGCAGCCTGCATATGAATGGATGAAGGCTCTAGGAGTTTAGAAACGTACAGTCGTGGAAAAGTTCATGTCTACGGCTAAGAAACAGCTGTAAGAAACAGCCTTCGCCAGACCCCAGACGTCTCCAGGCTTCTCCCAGGTCTGTCCTGGAGGCGCCTTCTGCTAGTTAGCAAGGCCAGTCCGAAGCCCTGGCCAGAGTGTCACCTTCTTTCCAGCCAGCGCTGTTGTTTTGGATGGCCTCAAGTAAGCCACCAATGACATGGAGATGGGCAAAGACACAGTCCTATTAAAAAAGAAAAGGTTTTCAGGTGTAAAAAGCCTAACTAGAAAGTGTCTTTGGCAACTTACTCACGAAAGCAGGTGGAAGGCAGCAGAGGGTCAGCCCACTAAGGCGGGGACATTGCTGAGGACAGCGCACGTGTAGCATGAAGACGCCTGTGTCACTGTGACCCGTCCAGCAGCCCCCAGCCCCCAGAGCCGTACATCTCCCAAGCTCAACATGCTCTCCGGCCCCCACTGACGGTCACTGTGGAGGGTAACAGGGAAGAATGACCCAGAGGGCGAAACCAGGGACCACAGTCAGCAATGGAGACGACCTTCCTCAAGGGAGGTTTTGCAACATCCTTCTCAGCAGGATACGGTGACTGCTAAAACCAGCAACTGTTCTTGGGTTTCCTGACCCCCCATTCTGTCTGAGCATTTTTACTGCAGCTGTCCTATTCTTCTCTACTATTATTATTAAGTGTTTGTGTATGTGTGAGGAGGGAACACATTGATTTCTTTTAACTTGTCTTCTTTCTGGACCTTCCCAAGCTACATCCATCCAATGCAGAGAACAACTCGCCATCCGGGACTCTGAGCTTTGAGGTGACTCTGTACCTGATGGAACTTTGCCCGACCCTATTCGGAGGGAGGCAGTGTGCTCCGTAGCTTCTTCTCTCTTCATTGGCATTCCTTTTTCCTCCCTCAGTAACCAAGCTTTTAGCTAAGAATATGGACTGCCCTGAAAAAATCTACACAGCCAAAAGTTTTGGCCCATGGGATGTATACAGATTCAAAGTCAGGTCTTTGTTTTTGTTTTTTACTAGATTGTACTTTTGTATCTTTCCTTTTCTTTTTTTCCAGCTGAAATACAGATGTGATGGGTGGAGCTGAAGGAGCTGTTTTGCTCCATGAAACGTCCATCAGTCCTATGTTGGAAGCTGTAGAACCCCAAGCATGCTGACCAAACACTGCAGGGCTTTGAATTAGAGTTCAAATAGAAGACCAGCTACTGTAGGGAAAAAAAATATTTGAAAGTTATATATCCACCCCCAAATCTCTTTATTAAATGAAATATGTTCTAACCCCTTAGCTTGACAAATATTCCATCAAAAGTAACCTTGCATGCCAGGTTCAAGTTTAAAATCCTTGACCACCTTTGAGTAATGTACCAGAATATGATGAGGCCTGGATAGATAATTCCCCAGTCCTGGCTGCTAATGAATGACTGTTTCCATCAGTCTGTGGCGCCCGCTGCTCTGCACAGGCCCTCAGGGTATGTCTATCCACCCCAGCTCGTGTGCCTACGCTCCCGATAAACAGCTATCGCTGAACCACTCCTTGCCTTGAGCCTGGGAGAGTACAAACCAGCAACACACACCACTCTGGGAGGAGGTGCGCTTAGACCCTGAGAGCAGCGGAGAGGCATTTGAACTGGGAATCTGAGTCCTGAGGACCCAGCACAGGACCTGGCCTGGGAAGGAGGGACACCGTTTCCAGGTAGGCACACGTCCTTGGTCCTGAAGGCTCCTTGCTCTGTGGAGGGCTCACCCTCTGGAGGAGGGTCCCAGGCAGGGCGGGCGCTGTTCCTGTTCTTGTCAACGGATAACACTAACCAGAGGAAAAAACATCCACATGTCCGTCCCTGAGGATCCCTGGGATGCTGACTCATAAATAATTCCATGAGAAGAAATAACTTCTATAGTGTTCATGCCACTGCCATTTGGAGTCTTGTAGTAATTATACCTCTGTCCTAAATAAAATGTTGTCTTCAGGCAACCGTTACCTGGATTTCATTATGATACAATATTATACAGAGAAGAATCCCAAGTCTTCTCTCTAACGCCTCATCCTCTTCTTCTGTTTTTTTTTGGCTGGGGTCAGGTTTGAACCCACCACCTCCGGCATATGGGGCCGGCGCCCTACTCCTGGAGCCACAGGCGCCGCCCCTCATCCTCTTCTTTAGATGTCTCTGTCGTGTGTTTCTTCTGTTATCATGACTAGTTACATTCTTCCAGCCAATCTCTCACATACATGGTTAGTGTCACCTCACGCATTTCTTTTTAGCTTCTGCTTCTGCATCCTTTTCCTTCTGGTCGACCTTGAACACTGCTAATAAAACAAATGCCTGGATTTCATCCAAGCTTGATCTAAACAGCAACAACTGAATCCACGTGTGCCTCTAACTAGAGTAAAGCAACCATAATCCTGGCTTTTTCCTGTGATCAGGACACTTTTCTCACTTTTAAAACAATTTAAACTTTGCATTTTTGTTTAGTCTATTTATGAATGAACAGACCACTGTGTATACCCCACTGTCTGCCATGCTTTCCACACATTGCTTCATACACTCACCATCAGCACATGGTTTTGATTTTTTGCTATTAAATATGCTACAGCATAACTTCATTTTAGAATTGAATTGGTCTGAGCTATACCTTTAAAACGAAATTTGTTGAGAGATTGACTTTTTCCCAATTCTGCTACTTGTCCTTATGACATAATCCTTCATACGCATCAAAATTGGCAGCCTATTTTTGCTTATAATGCCTTTTCAAAATATAGTCTTTAATAACTAGCACAAATTCCCTACAAATTAAGCAGACTGTCCTGCTATTTGTCCCAACAAAAAAGTAGTTGTTCAATTTTCATTGAATAATCTTCCTTCATCTGCAATTTTTCTTTTGGGGGGGGGTTCTGTTTTATTTTGAGATATTCTACAAGCCACGTGAGATTTAAAACATAATAATGGATAAGGCACTCTATTTACTTTTGTTATGAAAATTAATTGACAGGAAAATAGAAAGGGAGGTTTGGGCCCCTCCCCATCTCGGCTACTGACACAGGGCAAGGCAGAAGCCAAGTGTACAGCCCAGTGAGGGCTGTGTGAGGCGCCACTGAGATGTGGAAGTGCCCCTGAAAACTGAGTAAAAATGCTCAGCTCACTCCTAAAGAACTTGAAATGCCTAGCATTCAGATGATGTGTTGAAATATGATTGATAATCGCTGCCTTGTCAAGTCTCCCCAGCATGTATAACATCTGAGTGTCAGTCCGACTGGGAAGATAACACGCTTAAACCCACACCACATCATAAAACTGAAGCCATGCAAGCATAGAAATACTGAGAGCACGTGTTTACTTTATGTGACATTGGGACACGATGTCTTCTACAAAGTTCGCACTTGAGAACCACACAGTTGAGTTCCACCAAAAACATCTGCACAAAAAAATCTCATGCTGTTTTAAGTACATTTACAATTTTGCCTTGGGCCACATTCATAGCCATTCTGGGCCACAGGAGGACACCCCTGGTCTAAGGGTGATTTCAAGCAGTAGCTAAGATGGTTAGTCAAGGGGAGGGAGGAAGCAGTGGAGGAGGCATGGGGATTGCAGAGGTGAGCGGGTTCCTAAGCCACGACTAAGGAAGAAGACAGAGAAATGCAAAGAAGTTGAAAACATGCAAAATCAGACCACGTGCAGAGTCAGACATTATCCTGGTGGCAAAGGGAAGCATCTGAAGTGTTATCAGCAACACTGAAATACAGACAGGAGATTTCTGGGAGGTGAGACGGAAGACCAGGGCAACAGTGGGCAGCTGTAGAGTGAGGTGGGTAACAGATTACAGGGGCCTGAGCTAATGGAACGGGGAAAAGTAGATGCAGTCTGAGATAAAGAAGTAAAGGTAGGAGAATTTATTCAATAGTTGGGTGCAAGATTCAGGAAACTCTTAGTATTGGAGTTGGGCAAGGGACTGAGGTTCCAGCACGGTTCAGTGGCTAGGGACAGATTCCCTTTAGTCCCACATTCCAGGGGTCTGTGGGGTCAGCCTCGTGTGTCAGGGCAAGTCTGCGGGGACTCCCAGTTCTCTGAACAAAGCTGCCCTGTGTACACAAGGAACCTCAGAGGAAAGTCGGGGCTTCTCTGATCCTATTGTGACCATAACTTCTGTGAGATGGAAGAAAAAGGGGCAATCACAAATATAGTCCATTCAAAGGCAGAGCAAATCCCCAGGGAGCGGGAGATACAGACACAGAGGAAGTTTGCCGTTGAAAAGGAACTCTGTGGTGAATTATTTTATAATATAAAGACTATTTTTACTTTCCAGGGGCTATGTATCACAGTAAGCTTCTAAGGCCTAATAATAACAGCCTAAAACTGGATCTAGTAAAGTCTAAGAGGAAAAGACCACCTGTCAACCCCCGCACTAATGTCTTTTGGGCCCAAAGCACTTTACGAACAGCACAAGAGAAAAACCATCTTGGAAACTCCGGCTCACTTGAAGCAGCTCACAGGCAGAGGCCCCAGGAGCCAAGATTTCCATTATGGGATTATATTTTTGTTTTTTTCCATCAAGTTTGTAAGATAAAAAAACTAAAGAGTCTTTCCTAATTATATTTATAAAATGAATACTTTATGCTGTAAAATATCTATGGATTTTTTTCCAGGAATGAAACATCACTTTCAAGCTGATATTCAATGTCATGTTCTCAAAACTATTGACTTTGTACTTTACGTAGAGCTATATCGAAGAATACTGGAGTGGTATAACCTTACAGATTTTGGAAAGCACAAAAGGAGAAGGAAAAGTTGGTTTTAGAAACCATTTGGCACTGCTCAATAAAATTAACAAGCCATATAAAATTGGAAAGCTAATGTTAATGATAGTTTTAAATTTGAAAATTATATTTTAATATTTCATATTTTTGAAACAACTGAATTTGTTTTTCCAGAGTATTTGGCACACCATTAAATCTATCCTTCTGTAAAATATTCTCTGCCCCTTTCCTGACTCTTACACTTCCAGAATAAATTTATACTTTCTTCTATTAGAATTGATTCACAAAATTTGTGTTCAAATGGTTTAATATGTGTGTTAAAATCCAAATTATTTTTCATATAAATATTCATTGATACACACACACACATATGCTTATCCACAAACTAACTATAAACTTTGATTGAATTTCCAAAACCAAAACTATTTGTATAAAGTATAAGAAGTTAATTATGTTTATGTATTTTCCTAGGTGAAGTCATCACTTTACAAATTGGCTGTCTCGTGGGCGTATAATCTGTCAAACTCTAAAGAAAGCCTCTGTGCACTTGCTGTAGAGAAAACTCTTCCCTCTCTAAGGCCTTAAAATGATACGTGGAAACAAAAGTATTTTCAGGAAAGACGCTGAGCACGCAGGGAGGGGTTCAAGGGCTGACGGTGAGGGGTATGGAGGGAGACAGATACTCCTTTGTGCTCTTCCAGGCTGGAAATGCTCACTGGGTGGTGGAAAGATTGCTGTCCCAGGATAGGTGAGGTTCAACTGGTTCAGCTTGGGCCAAGTAGGACCAGTTAGGGAGACAAACTTATATGGCTAAATGTTGAGTTTAGGCTTTTCCTATTTAGAAGCACCTTTTACATCAGTATGCCAATGTGAACTTGAAGATTACATAAATTATATTGCTTTTGAAAGAACAAATGTTTACTATGAGGTCGAAGTACTGAATGAAGAATGCTGAGGTAACAAACTATACCTGGCAAAAGAGGGGAGGGTTGGTTGTCTAAACGGATTCTCCTTTATCCAGCTGCCTGAGTTAGAAAGTTCCAACACCAAGGAAAATTGAGGAGGAAAGACCAGCCAAAATTCCAGAAACAAAGGCCAGCTGGGAGAAAGCTGTGAATGGGCAGGAAGCGTAAGAGGAAACCAACTCCCCAGTAGACTTGTTCTTGCGGGAGCAGCCGCAGGGCGGAGAGTCCGGAGGCCAGATGGTTCAGCGAGCCCAAAAGCAGTACATGTGGACGCCAGGACCAAGAGAAAAGAATGGCCTGGGTACGACAGCATTTTAAAAATAAAGTTAGTCAGGGCATAATTGAATCCTATTAATTCTGAATTGGATTGGTCCTGGCAGTTCAAAGGACAGAACCCGACCTTCCAGGAAAAGTGACTGAGAAGGAATTGTTGGGGAATTGGGAACCAGCCAAACAGGCCAGAGTTTTGGAAAGAACTCTGATAATATAGAAAATTCACGTCAAAAATAAAAAAAAATAAGAATCAGAGAAACTGGGATACAGTCCTAGTTTTACAAGGTAGAAAGTAGAGAAATTATGAAATTCGTGAACATGTACGCTTCCGTTGGAGATAGCTTGTGAGGAGGTCCTAAGCATGGGGCTCTAAGCTGATAGGGCTGATGAGAGGTACCAGCGCTCTCTTTGTCCACCATGGGAGGAAGCACCTCTTTGCAATCCACAAAGCACACTCTCATCAGGCACTGACTCTGCTGGCACCTTGACCTTGAACTTGAGGAAATAAATTTCTGTGATAAAAATCACCCACCCCATGGTATTTTGTTCCAGTAGCTTGAACAGACTAAGACAATGAAATCAAGACTTCTTTATTCAGCACCCAAGTTTGCCCCCTAGCCAGTTGGTACTCAACCTTAAGGTCTCTTTCATGCTATATTTATCGTCCTGATTATTCCTCTAAACATTCACCTCCCCAACTCTCTGACCACTGCAAATTGTATTCATCTTTTTAGACACCACCTTAACACCACATTCTCTAAGAGGTAGACAACTCTGATGGGTTGAATTCTGTTCTCCCAAATGGTATGTTCAAGTCTTAAGGGTCTGGTGCCTGTGAACATGATCTTATTTGGTGAAGCAGAGCCTTTGCAGAGGTAATTGAATTAAAATGAGGTCACAATGGATTAGGGTAAGTCCCAATTCAGCAATTAGTGTCTTCATAAGAAGGAAGTTTGTATTTTTTGAAATAAATTTTATGGAATGCATATATAGACTTAAAAGTTTACTGCAGTGAAGCAAATTAACATATCTGTTATCTTATATTGTTGCCAATTTTTTTTTTTTTGCTAAAAAAGTAGCTAAAACCTATTCATTTAGCATGAATCTTAGATATACTGGAGTTTTGTTTTCCAGTCTTCTTCCTACATATCTGCTACTTTGTATCCTGTGAGCCACATCTCCCATCATCTCCCCACCCTCTCCTACACCCCTAGTAACCACTGTTTTGTTCTCTATATATGTATATGTGATTTTCTTTTTAGATTCCACACATAAATATTTTATATTTATATTTTTAGTTTTATGTATGGCCTATTTTGCCTAGCATAATGTCTTCAAGGTTCATTTATATAACGGTAAATGGCAATATCTCATTCTTTTTAGGATTATATAAGATTCCATTACATGCATGTACCATAATTTCTTTATGCATTCATCCACCAATGAACACATGTGCTGTTTTTGTATCCTGGCTATTATGAATAATGCCGCAATCAACATGGAGGCACAGATATCTGTATTAGGTGATAATTTTATGTCCTTTGGATATTTTCCCAGCAGTGGATCTGCTTGGTCATATAGTAGTTCTATTTTCAGCTTCTTTAGAATCTTCCTTACTATTTTCCACAATGACTGTACCAATCTACAGTCTCTTCAATAGTGATCAACAATAAAAATAACATTTGTTATTTCTTAACTTTCTGATAATAGTCATCTTAACAGGTGTGACATTGTATCTCACAGTGGCTTTGATTTGCTTTTCTCTGATGATTCAATGTTGAGCCCTCTTTCATATACATATTGGCCACTTTTATGTCTTCTTTTAATTATTATTATTGAGGATTCATTAAGGGTACAGAGGACCAGGTTACACTGGTTGTATTTGTTAGGTAAAGTCCCTCTTATAATTGTGTCCTGCCTCCAAGATGTGTGTCACACACTGTCACCGCCCACCCCTCCTTTCCTCATTCCTCCAACCACACCATATACTAGGTCCTCAATTGTCTTCATGAGGACATGAATCCAATGAGTACATTAGATTCTTGCTTTTATGTCTTCATTGCAGAAATGTCTATTCAGGTCTTTTGCCCATTTTGAATTGCATTGTTTGTCCACTATTCAGTTGTTTGTGTTGTATATAAATTATGGGTATTAGCTCTTCATCAAGTGTGTGGTTTGCGAATATTGTTTTCCTAACCCATAGGTTCCTGTTTCATTTTGATGATCATTTACTTTGCTGTAAAAAAGCTTTTTTGTTTGTTTAGTTCCATTTATTTATTTTTGCTCTTGTGGCCTATCTGACCTTTTGGTATGATATTTAAAAAGTCATTGCCAAAGCCAATGTCTAGGAGCTCTTCCCCTATATTCTCTTTTTGGAGTTTTATAGTTTCTGCTGTTATAGTTAGGTCTTTTATGAGTTGATTTTTGTTTATCATGTAAGATAAGGACTTCATTTTATAATTTGGCATGTAGAAATACAGTTTTCTCAGCACCACTTATTGAAAAGACTATCCTTTCCTGATTGTGTCCTGGTAAAAAATTAGTTGACTGTATATTTTGGATTTATTTCTGGTTTCTATATCTGTTACATGGTTCTGAATGTCTGTTTTTATGTTAGCACTATACTGTTTTGATTCCTATAGCTTTGTAATATAATTTTAAATCAGGATGAGTGTTGTCTCAATTTCATTTTTCTTTCCCAGCATTGTTTGACTATGTGGGGTCTCTTATTGCTCCATAAAAATTGTAGGATTTTTAAAAATTTCTGTAAAGAATGCCTTTGGAATTTTGATAGGAATTACATTAAATTTGTGCATTGCTTTGGGTACAAATATTTTAACAATCTTCATTCATTTATACATTCCATGATGAGATGTCTTCCCATTTATTTTGGTCTTCTTCAATTTTTTTCATCAAGATTTTATTGTTTTCAGTGTGTAGATTTTTCACTTCTTTGGTTAAGTGTATCCCAAGGTAGTTTTAGATGCTATTATAAATGAAATTGCTTTTGTCTAATCTCTTTTTCTGTTAGGTTTTTACTTGTGTATAAAAATGCTACTAATTGTTCTGTGTTGATTTTTGTATAGTGCACCTTTTCTAAATGTATTTATGTATTATTTTGAGCAGATTTTGTGGAAACTTTTGGGATTTTTACATATGGGATTATAGCTGCAAATGGAGGTAATTTTACTTCTTCATATCAGATTTAGATGCCTTTTCTTTGTTTTTCTTGTTTAATTAATCTGGCTAGTACTTCCAGGAGTATATTGAACAGAAGCAGCGAAGTGGGCATCCTTGCCTTGTAGCAGATCTTAGTGGGATAGCTTTTACTTTCCCCCATTGATGATAATGTTTGCTGCAGTTTTTCTCATAAGTGGCTTTTATTACATTGAGAATCTTTCTTTTATATGTAAATGGGTAAAAGCTTTTATGCAGGAAGTATTTTGGGCTTTATTGAATGCTTTTTCTGCATCAAATGAGATGATGGATAATCACGTGCTTTTTACCTTTCATTCTATTAAGGTGATACATCATATTATATCTTGCACACCAAGGATAAATCCTTAATCATAATATATAATATTTTTGATGTGTCATTGGATTTAGCTATCTAATATTTTATTGAGAATTTTTGCATCAATGTTCATCAGAAAAATTGGCTTGTAGTATTTTCTTTCTTATGATGTCTTTGTCTGACAAAGGTATCAAGGTGATATTTGTCTTATAAAATTGCTCTATTTATACCCAGATAAAGATGCTTCTGTTATAAAATCTAGTGGAGAGGTAGATGAAAAATAAGGAAACAAACAAATGTAAGGGCCACATTTTAGTAAAGGTTATAAACAAAAGAGAGATGGCATTTCAGGTGGAGAATTTAGGGTGGCTAACACCTTTCTGAGGAGGTGACATTTAAACCAGAGGAGAGTTGTCCCTCGGGGAAAAACCAAGTACCAGGGTTCTGAGCAAGGCAGTATTTAGCTCTGCATAGGAACTGATAGAAGTCCAGACTGGGAGGGTGAATTCTATGACATGAGACTAGAGAGATAAATGGCCAGGACCCACAGGGAGTTATTAATGTTCTTTTAATTTCTCATTTTTTTTTTTAACAAGTGAACAGTTCATTACCACGGGCTGGGCAAGCCACCGGACCCCTGTCCAGAATGCAAGGGTGACCCCTGGAGGGTGGCCTGACCCCAGAGGTGAAGGCCTCCTGGGACAGTGACTCCATCGGAGCCCAAACTGGACTGAGAGTACCTGGGGCATATGGCCCCTGTCCAGAATGCAAGGGCGACCCCTGGAGGGTGGCCTGTCCCCAGAGGCGAAGGCCTCCTGGGACAGTGACCCCATCGGAGCCCAAACTGGACTGAGAATGCCTGGGGCATACTCTTATGGCTCCAGCTTGTGTCATCACC